>VZUI01087412.1:0-58018 GCA_013401135.1 Cettia cetti | reverse complement strand
ATTATAACATACACTTATTTCTTTTTTTTCTTTTTTTTTTTTTTTTTTTTACCTCAATAGAGAGTTTGCAAAAACCATCAAGCGCCCCTTTGGAGTGAAGTACAATCCCTACACTCAGAGCGTGCAGATCCTGAAAGACACGAAAAGCATCGCCAGCGTGGTGAATGAGCTGCGCCATGAGCTGGACATTGTCAGCGATGCCCTCAGCAAGATGGGAAAGCAGCTGGAAGTTTAACACCCTGCCAGCACTGTGGTGCAAGCCAATTCTTCCCTTTTCCCCACTGGTTTCTTTCTAGGCATATAATGTGTTGCATGCAGAACTCACTCCTTTACATATGGAAGAGTGAATGGCCTATAAGAATATAGCAATTTCATCTTGTTGCTCTCCATAGATTTCCTCACATAAATGCATTCTTCCATTCCCCTTAGGTAAAAAAAGTCCAGAGTTGCCTTTTAGAACTTGTAGGGGAGTAGCGAAATTGTTAGACTGGAGAAAAAGTGTGGTCTGTGGACCAGGGCTGCAATCAGATGCTGCAGGAGGTGGTTTATGTGGCAAAAACGGAGTAATTCACCCTAGGGAGAATTCAGTTTCTGACTCCAGCAGTCTATGCTACTGATTGTATAGTGCTGAAGACTTGACAGCATAGAAGCTGTGCTAATTCAGTGTTTCTAAGTCTGTGTTACTAAGTTTGAAACTTGAATGATTACAATGCAGGCATCATGACACAAATAGCTGGAGGTTCAACATGATAAAAGGGAGAGGTCAAATCTTGCTTTCAAAGGGTTTATTCTTGCCACAAAGTGTTGCAAATGTGCTGTTCGGCATGCTTCTAGTATAAGGCAGAGATACAGCTGTTGTATGAAGTCCTAATTATGTTTATTTAAAATGATTTGCTACTGGCTAGGAGTCAAGATTTTTATTGCTGTCCTTGATATTGCACCTGAGGGAAGACCTTCCCTTACAGAGATACCATTTGCCTTTTTCCTGATTGAATTAATTTAGCAAAAAATACAGCAAGCCATCAAGCATTGACTTAGCATAAAGCCTAAAACCATTTCCAAACTGCAACTTCATATTCAAAGTAGCTTAATCGGTTCTAAAATAACATCAAACTTTAAAATAACACCCAAAGCTTATAGACCAGTGTGCTTTATGTAAAAATAAATATCCTCTGACTGCTCAGTCACTTTTTTGACCTGCACAAGCTGCACAAATGTACGTTTAGTTTCTTCTTTACCTGACATTCATTCCCTATCAATCAAACTAAAACTGAAAGAAAGGCCCAAGCATTTCATAGGAATTCTGTGGCTGTGAAGGCAACAAATGACTTTGTAGTGCAAAATACACCTGATTCCAAAGAGCACTTTAGAAGAGTTGGGAAGCAGTGTCCTTCTGAGTTGTCTGCATTGCAGTTGCAAACTTGCCTGTGTTGAGGGTCCCACAGTTCCGAGCACCCTGCAGAGCTGTGCAAAGCTTCTGCTGTGCCTGTCCTGGCTGGACATGTGTGCAGGATGTGAGACATTCGAGTGGGGGATCTGTGATGTGCAGGGTGTATTTAATAGCAGCCTAGGCACTGCTTTTTTTAATATGTAGATCTTACCAGGAAATCCAGAAACCACTCTGGAAGAATGGTCTGAAATCTTAAGTACACTGGAGATGCTAGAATTTGAAAGGACTTTCATGAAACCTCTGTGCTTCAAAATTAGCTTGAGTTTCATATGCTTTCTAGTAGGACACCTCTGCTCCATAAGCAATTGCCAGGCCAACCTTTCCAAGAATAGTGACTGTTTAAATCTAGACTAGATAGTTTTTTCTGTGGCTATTAACCCACTATAACCTTGTTTTAAAGAGCATTTCAGATGTAGAATTATGGTCTACAACATTTATGGCTTACATTACACTTCATTCAAAAATAGATTTTTAGGAACTTTGTCTTTCTTAAGAAACCTTCTAAGTGAGTAGTAAAGGAGGATCTGTTTTGTCTGCTTCTGTGATAACAGTTAATAGTCAGCTATAGTTTTAACAACATTGGATTTATGATGTTGTTGAAATATACACAGGTCTGTGTTACTTCAAGCCTTGTCTGCACTGTGTATACATTTCAAGTAGGAGTTCTTAAGCTTGCTAAATTAGCACCTACTTTCAAATACTTTGTAATAACAGCAGTTGTATCTTTATTTGCATTTGTGTAGCAAAAGAAAAAGTAAACTGCTAGAAGTAATACCTAGAAGGTGCACTTCCACTGCACTAACAACGTGTATGTTTGGCTTTACCCATCCAAACCTCCTGTAAAACGGTGATAATTTCAGTAATTTAAACCCTTGTGGAGGCTTAAATGTCAACGAAATAAAGGAGTTGCTGGTAATTATCAGAATCGCCAAAGCCCTTTACTTCGGCACCGTAGCAATAAACACGAGAGGACAGCTCATGTCTTTACAAACAATTCGACGGGTGAAGGTGTGGGTGTCCACCTCTTTGAAACGGGTCTCACTGTCCCCACTGACTTTGGGGTTGTTGCAGAGCCCAGACAGCTCGGCTCCTCGGAACAGGCACGGGTCTGCACAGCCTGAGTTTCTGAGCCTGGCGGGAAAATAGTAGGTTCTCGGGGTAATACGTGATGGGCGGTCCGGGAAGGCGGTACCTTCCTAGCAGTTCAACCAGTAGGGAAATGAAGAGGGCAACATGCGGCCGGGAATTGGGATAAAAGGAGGCTGCCCCCTCTGAAACCCTGAGAGAGAAAACCTCACAGGTGTGTGCCCCGGTGGACTCTCCCTTTATTCGGATAAAGTTGCAGGACTCCTCCGTCTCCTTTTGTGGACATAAACCTCCAACACTGCGGACTTTCCTGGCAAACAACAAGCGTCGGCTGTGCGTTCGCGTTTCCCGGCGCGGCTCAGGCGCTGCCCGGCCGTGGTCCCGCCCCGTGCCCGCCCCTTCCTGCCCGGGCGGCGGGAAGCGCCGGGCGCCGCCGGCCCCATCCCATGGAGCCCCAGCTGTTCGCCTGGGTGAGTGGGCCCTCGGCACGGCCCGGGGGAACGGGATTTCCTGCTGCCCGGGAGGCGGGAGGGTGACGGGGCCGCTGCTCGCCTTCCCGGGATGCTGCGGCGCTCGGCCCGGGGCAGCGGGGCCGCGCTGTGCCCGCCCCGCAGGGAAACAACGCCGCCGTTTCACCTGGTGGGTGCAGCAGGTCTGGGAGCCTGGAAGGGGCATCCCTCACGCTGGTCAGCCCGGTTTGCTCGGGGTTGGTGCCGGGGCCGTGGTTGGTGCGGGAGGGCGGCTGTAGTGGTGCTGGCGCTGGGACACCCGCGTGTGGCTCTCAGCCCCTCGGCTCCTGCCGCACCTCATCGCGCCTTGCCTGGTTTTGAAGGCTTGAAAATTCATTGCGAGTTATAGGCTAAAACGGGACACCGCTTTTCAAAGGAATCGCGCCTGTACCGCGCTCTAAAGTGCATATCCCCAGTAGTGGGACCAGCTGGATGTGCCCGTGCAGCTCCGCTCCCGACACCTCCCCTGTGGGGAGAAGCGCAGCACTCACCCAGCTGCCGGCTCTGGGCTGGGCCGAGCAGCCTGCGGACTCTGCCTGAAGTGGCGATGTTTCTGTAGGTACCAAGTGTTTACTGCGGCCTTTTAACATTCACCAGGTGCCGCATCTTTCGGGGGGGGGGAGGGGGGTGGAGGGCAAACTGAGGGCAGATGGGTGCACAGGTGAGGTAGGGAATGTATTTCCTGGGGGTCCCCCCAGGTGTGGAGTGCTGCTCTTCCTGCACTGTGGGATGGGGAAGGTTATGGCATCGCCTTTTTTTTGTGAATGAAGGTTGAACTGTTGGACACAGACCTGAAACTGACTAAGAAATTCCCTGACTTGTTACCATGTTGGCAATTGCTGCTTTCCATGGTGTGTTTAATAGCTATAGTTTTGTACCTTTAAACTTATACTGCCTATAATTGGTGTATTTTCATTTGGACTTCTTTAATTTAAAAGACTTAGTTAATGAGGTGTAAATGTTTCTGATTTACGTGTTTAGGTTCCAGAACGAGTCTTCCTGCTCTCATTTTGGAGGTAACCTGCCAGAAAGCAGTGGCATGAATAACACCTTAGTGATGAACAGAAATTGTTGGCATTAAAATTAAACTTGTGGTAATCAGCCCGATAGAAAGGTTTTCCTTCTTATTAACTGTGAGCCTGCAGTTAAAGTTTTAACAGGTTGTATTCCAGTATGCTTTTTGAAATACTGGGGCTGCACAGACACCCTTAATGACAGCAAAGTTAGGACAGTCCTGGTCCGTAATCCTGGGAATCCTATGGGACCTATCAAGTGATTTTTAGGAACAAGTTAACCAGTGGCATATCCCAAATATGCTTGTTTGTCCTTGGGAGCATATGTGTGCTTCTTTTGTTAACTTTAAAAAAATGTGTTATTTTTCTGCGTGCATTTGAAGGGTGCAAACAGCTATGGACAACTTGGTCTTGGTCATAAAGAGGATGTGCTGGTTCCTCAGGCCCTGAAAGATGTTTCCTGCAAATGTCAAGACATTGTAAGCATTGCTGGAGGAGGGGGACATTCTGCAGTTATCACTGGTAAAAACACGGCTCTTGCACGGGGTATTTGGCATTTAATCACTTTTTATTTTGTGTGTTTCCCTGTTGGTTCAGTGCTGCCACCTCTCTGTGGCTGCTGTTTCTGAGCAAGTACAATCCTTAGTTGCAAACCAGCTTCCTCTCCTCCCATCTAGCTCAATATTTTGGGAAACTGGGGAAATTCCGGTTGCTCATATATTGTGTGGTTACTTTGTGGCTGTGTGAGGACTGTTTCTTCAGCTGTTTCTTTCATACAAAGAAGCCAAATTTTCTGTATTGAGTTTGTGGGGGTGGGAGGGAGGAGTCAGAAAGTTATTCTATCTTAAGAAGGGTTAAGGTAGGGAGCAGGAGATAATATCTGGCCCTTGAAAGGTTCTGCTATATGCCACAGCTAATTATGGTAAAGAATGAATACAGACTGAACATGATAAAAAAGCATCTTAGTGTGAGAGGTGCCTGTCTCACCCTATGGGTTGTCTCCCTTGACAGACCCAGCTCTCCACAGCTGTAGTTATTCAGAGATATTTCTGATGCATTAGAAAAAACAGTTTCTCTTAATTTTTACTTGATTGCAGTGCCTAAAGTGACGTGTAATCACTGTCCTTGTTTCTCACAGGATCTCTCAGATGCAGGTTTCTCTTTTTAATCTGTGAAGTGGAACACAATTTTTTTTTTTTTTTTTTTTTTTTTTTTTTTTTTTTTTTTTTTTCCTCCAGGTACAGGACAACTCTTTGTATGTGGTCACAACAAAGATGGGCAGTTGGGATTGAATCACACAGAGGACGTGCTGCATTTTGCTTTGTGCACTGCCCTGTCTGGCTTTTGTGTAAAACAAGTTTCATGTGGCTGGGACTTTACAATCATATTAGTAGGTAAATCCTTCTCTCTATGAGCTGAAGAAATACCTTGATATAGAGAACGCACTGAAAGTTCCATAATGCTTTTGCTTGTGTGATGTGAGAGAGCTGGAGAAGCTGGCCCATGGGAACCTCATGAGGTTTAACAGGGCCAAGTGCTGGTGCTGCACCTGGGTCAGGACAGCCCCGGTACCAGCAGGGGCTGGGGCTGGAGGGATGGAGAGCAGCCCTGCCCAGTGGGTGAGGCTGGACATGCCCCAGCCATGGCACTCACAGCCCAGAGACCAAACGAGTCCTGGGCTGCATCCAGAGCCCCGTGGGCAGCAGGGCAGGGAGGGGATCCTGCCCCTCTGCTCTGCTCTGGTGAGAAACACCTGGAACCCTGCAGCCAGCTCTGGGTGCACAGGAAGGGCATGGAGCTGTTGGGGTGAGTCCAGAGGAGGCCACCAAGATGATCAGAGGGAGCACCTCTCCTGTGAGGAAAGGCTGAGAGAGTTGGGGTTGTTCAGCTTGGAGCATGTATCCTAACCCTGCACAAATTCACTTAACCTTGTATGGAATTTGGTTTAGCAATGAATTCAGAATTCAGCCATTATCTGAAACATGGCATATTTGGAAGATGTCTTTCACTTTATAGCAAATGCTACTGATGATCACATTCAAAAATTCTCTAAGAGTAATGGATTCAGAACTTGTTTGCAGCTCATTATCAAGTACCCAGTCATGACATCCATAATCAATCTTAGTAGTACCTTACTTGAGTAGTTCCATCCACGTGAGAAATCACTCTTGTATCAGTGGAGCAGAGTGAATAGTAAGGTACTACCTGCTTTGATTAAAAATGGCATAACTGAAGCCATAGTTTTCAGACATAGATTTATTTAGCAAAGGAACTACCACCTCTGTAATTATACTGCCTTGTATTGTATGGTGCATTGTCAGCACAGCCCCATCATAAACTAAAGGCTGCACCTGCCCTGGGACATCTGTGATAGGAGTGACCTTATAGCAACCTTTCAGAATCTTAAAGGAGCCACAGAAAAGCTGCAGGGGAACTTTTTACAAGGGCTTGTAGTGATAGGACAAAGGGCCAAGGCTTTAAACTGAAAAATGTTTAGTTCAGTTAGTAGGAAGAATCTCTTTGCTCTGAGGGTGATGAGGCGTGGGAACAGGTTGCCACAGAAGCTGTGGATGCCCCATCCCAGGAAGTGCTCAAGGCCAGGATGGATGGGGCTCTGAGCAACCTAGTGGAAGGTGTTCCTGCCCATGGCAGGAGGGTTGGAACTGGATAATCTTTAGGTCCCTCACGGCCCAAACTGTTCTATGATTCTATGTGCTGGCACTCACAGATTTTAAGCTACTTGCCTTGCAAGCTAAATCCCTTTCTGTTCCTTGTGTCCCAGTGAACTTGAGACCTTTCCTGGACATTTGTAAGGGCAGAAGCCTTTGGCCTCAGGGACTTTTTAAGGGGACGTGTTAGGTCATTTCTTGAGCAGCTTGGCCATGTTATTATGCTTGTTACAATGTTACAGTGCTATTGCTCATGGGTTTACTGGTCCTGCTCCAACACTTCATTTTTTGCAGGGTCTGGCCTAGTGCTGTCCTGTGGGTCAAATTCTTTTGGACAACTGGGACTTCCTCAAATTTCAGGCCCGTGCTTGATTCCACAAAAGATTGAGGTAAAGATTTAGGAGGTGTTGTGCTTTATATTGCTTCCAGCAGCTTAGAGAGGTCATCTGACCTCAATGGGCTTTAAGCCAGACTCTTCAACTAATTTTTTATAGTGCCTATCTGCTACAGATAAACTTACAAAGGTGAATTGAAAGGCTAAGGCTGCTTTTCTTGCTGTATGAAGAAGTTTCTCACTTCTAACAGAAAGCTGACTTTTTCACTTCTCAGACAAGAAGTTATTTAGCATCATGGCTCATGCCAGATATTCCTTTGTTGCGTTTTTTAATGTCGGAGAAGGAGGGCAGCTGATCCTTTAGGTGACCTCTAGTGAGGAGGAGTTAGTTCACTTGATGTTTCTGTGCCCTTGATATTTCCCAAGAGCATCCATTGCAGTGTGGTGCCTTAAAATTTGGTAGTATTGACAGTGCTGATGTGAATCTCTCTCATCCCTCACCAAACAAACTATTCATGCTGAATATTTGCTCTTTTGGTTGGTATCCCTTAAATTCTTGCGCTTAATGCCACCTCTTTTAAACACACCTGCTGCTTTTCCATCAAGGATAGCTATCCAGAGGGTTTGCAAAACCCTGTAGGAGCAAGACAGGATGGGAGGTAACAGAAAACTTCCTCTTGATTCCTGAAATCTGTTGCTGTGGAGGGAAACTTTCAAGTTTTTCTCCAGTGGAAAACAAAACTCCATCAGTAACTTGGCAGCTTAATGCAACATAGTACTGCCTATCACCAGTATTTACTGTGGAGATTTTGTTATAATTCTTGAGGAACACTGAGTTGAAGGTAAGAAATAAACATTTCTATCACCATTGTTTATTTGTAAATATTTTGACTCTGTTTTTTCATTTATTGCCACAATGCTGTGCATCCAGTTGCTTTGCTGACTTATTTTTTATTTCTTGAGGACTTTCCCACTAACCTTTGTTTGTCAAAATTGACTTACTTTGTGGTACAAAATGTTGATATGCTTTGGGACATGCAGGCTGGAATTTTGAGAACTATTTTTCCAGAAGTGTTCCACTTCTGTTTTGTTTTTAGAGACACTAAATGCAAAAAACCCCAAAGTTTTATTTTTCTTTTATTTGCTTAGTCTCTCAAAGAGAAGGTGGTGAATGTTGCTGCAGGACTGAGACATGCCCTTGCTGCTACAGGTAAGTATGTCATAATTTTAATATCTTTTTAGTAACAAATGAAATGGGATTTTAATGGCTTGGATGAGGAGAGGGAGGAAAAGAGGATGAGATTTATCTAGTCTACTATTTATTTTAAATATCACAGGGAAAATACACCTTAAAGTCATGGACTGTAGGATTTTGGGACAAAGTAACATCAATAGTAAACATTCTGCAACCATCTTCCTGGAAAATCACGGGGAAAAACTTTTTCCAAGAATTTAGGGTGATGGTTTATTAGCAAGTTAATCTTCTGATGGATGGAAAACATACTTATTTCCTTCTTATTCTGAAACAAAGCATAAAAGTATGTCTTTTCAGGAAAAAGGGTTTCTGATTAGTCAAACCCAGTATTGTAGGTTTTGAACTCATTATAATATGCAAAGTAATTGTAAGCTTGTATAAGATGCTTCAAAATGGAACTGCACATAAATAGTGGCTATTTAAATGCTGTTATTGAAATTGACACCTGGAAAATCTCAAGAATGAAACAAAATATTTCTCCTGCTGTTACTAAAGACATTGAGTTTGTTCATGGTCTAACAGTAGAAATCAAACCCTTCCTTTTGGCATGGTTGTGTTAAAACTGAGGAAAAACAAACTATGTCTGCTCTTGTATTTGGTTTAGTTATGCATGAACTTCAGTATGGATTCCAGGTAGTAGAGCTGAAGGTGCACGGGAGATGCTTAGAAGGATAGTGAGGTCTCTGGTGCTTGTATGAATAGTGGGAATTGAGATTCCCTGTGCTGCACTGCACAAACAAATTGGCATCAAGAGCGGGAAAGTGAAGAGAAAGTACAAGAACTTTTTATCCATTTCTGAGGTACTGCAACCACAGGACTTCTATTACAGAATCTCCAGTAGCTTCTCACCTTCTTACTTTTCTTACCTATATACTGAGACTACAGCTGTTTGTTGCTTGTTGACTTCACCAGGGTTATCTACATGTTTTTTGGCATAAAATGTAAAAATGTAATTTGAATCGGTGAAAATGACTTGAATAAATGACTGTTCATTAATGTGTGAGATGATTTTTGTTGGTGGTTGATGTGTTTTAATCTCTTTTATTTGTATTTTCTCTGAAAAGACAGTGGTTTGGTGCTGCACTGGGGAGCTGGGATGGCATCTCGGGCAAAGCGTGCCAGCCAAGGAAAAGCCCTCCCTCTGTTCTTCACAGCCAAGGAACCCTGTGAAGTGGCAGGTAATCCAGGGATCTGCTTCCTTTGGGTGGGTGGCTGGAGCAGAAATATAATTTGGAGTGGGATGTATCTTCCTGTTTATAAAGCCACATGGTATTGTAAACGTGTAGTGGAGTACCTGAAGGATAAGAATGGTCATAGAAAATTGTGATCTATGGGGAAAATCAGAGTCCTGCCGTGTCTGGGGCCCAAAGGCAGAACCTTTTGTTATAAAAGTCATCACTATCCTGTTACACTTGCATGCATGTTTGTGTGTGAATTGATACTGCTGTAGGAATTTTATGTGACTACATTTTTTTCTAGGCCTGGAACATGTAAAGGTGAAGACAGTTGCTGCAGGCTCCTATCATTCAGCGTCCCTCACAGGTAGGCCTCAGGTACAGAGGTGAAAGTTCTCATCTCACCCTTCAAAGGTTTCTCTACTTTTGTAATGTTGTCAGTTTTGGTAAAACTGGTGAAATTTGACTTGGCCTAGTTAGTGCTGGTAATTGTTTTGCACTCTGAGAACTTCCTTTTGTTATAAGAGCTGGATTCATGTTTTGAGTTCTCTGAATTTTGTGTGTTTTTCTTGGGATCAAGTGTGACCTTAACCCTTATGTAATTTAGGGTCTGGGCTCTCAATGGCTAGAAACTGTGAAAGGATTTCTAAGTCTCTGCAGCTGCAGCAGGATGCCCTCTTGGGTTACTGGTTACTGCTGGAACTAGTACAACCCTTTGCCCATGGAGGTGGGCTGGGTGGTTTTCCCAGGAAAGGCAGCAGAAGCAGGGTAGCCACAGCAGTGTGAGCTAATGCCTCTGCATGGGGCAGTGCAGGGGTGTGAGAAGGCCTGGAGCTGTCTGAGGTGCCTTGGGCTCCACTGTGACAGTGTGCAGATCTGTGGTGTGAGAGCTTATTTGAAGAGTAGGAAGTTGCTGTAATTGGTTAGGCACTTCCATAATGTCTGCCATTTGTTCTTTGATCCTTAGGCAGTGCTCCCATGCTGGAGTACTGAGTATCCAGTAATGAAAGTCTAATAAAGATTTCTTTTTATTTTGACAGACTGGGAGAAGGGGAAACAGATTAGCTTTCATGCTGTAATCTTACAGTTTTGAAGTGTGTAAAATATATTGAACCTTATGAAGACAAGTCTTTGCCAAACTTCACAGGAACAAGTTCTTAGCAAATCTGCAGCCATCTGGTACCTCTGTCATCATTAAAGGAGGACTGGAGTATTTGCTTATGCAGATCTATAGAGATGTAGTTGTATGGGGAGATGTTCCAAGATGTAAATTTTATTGAATTCAGAGATGCAAAGTGTATGCAAGATTAGTGAAGACAAACTGTAAGAACAAATGAAATCTACTTTAGATAATTGACACTCTCTATTTAGACAGTGAACAGATTATTCTTTCATGCTTTTGCTTTTTATATAAGATAGTGGTCTATTTGGCAGCAGGGGAACCAAGATTGACAAAGTAAGTGCCAAAGATTTTTATAATGTGATGCTGTTGCTGCCCTTCATCCTGCCAGCTAGTTATTACTTAAAATATTTTTCATTTTAAAGATGCTTGATATAACAAAGATACTACTGCAGGGTGTAATATTTAAATGGGTCTTTTTTTTTCTAGGAATGCCTTGCACTGTGGTGCAGTTTTCTCTGCCCCTGTTCCATGAGTCACCTGCTGATGGGATATCAAATACCTGCAGCCAGGCAGGTTTGGGGCACAACTATTGGTGTAGGTTGTTATAGGCATGAGTGAGGGTTCTTGGGGAAAAAAGGGGATGGTAGATTCTACTGGTATCCAAACTGGCCTGAACCCTCCAGGGCTGAGAATATGGTGCTAAGTCTCAGTGTCTAAGTTTTTGTTCAAACCTACTCAAGAAATGGGATGAGTGTTGAGCATGTGACTTTTCCCAGGATAAAGCAAATACACCTTCAGAAAAAGGAGGTGACAGAGGCAGTGCATGTTAATGTGGAACATGAATGGCCACAGTGTTTTTCTTTGTTGTGTTTCTGTCACTTTTTTTTTTTTTCCCCTCTCCAGAAGGTGTGTGTACTTCATCTTGGGAAGGATTTTCTCAGTTTTAGTGGAGAATTCAAATATTTGAATGAAAGAATTGCTTGACTTTCTTCCCTTTTCATTTCAGTTGTGTTGCTTTAAAGAGGAACATGGGAAGTCCTGCAGATGACTGTCAGCATTGGCTTCTCCCCCCACTCTCATTCCTTGCCTGTTTTTCACCAGCAGTAGTATAGTGGAATTCTCCTGTCTTACTCTTTCTTTTTCTGTTACCAAACTGAGATTATTAAATATACTGTAGATTAAGTTCTGCTTTATTTTTATCTTTTCCATCTGAAAGGGGGTTATAATGAGTTCAGTGCTGACCTGAGCCATCCTGATGCCTCGAGTTTGTGGATGTGTGCTCCAAACCATTCCATGTTGGAACTTATGTGGCTTCCTGTCTTTCTGAGCCCACAGTAATGTACAAGATCTCTTGCACTTCCAGCTTGTGCAGGCTGGCAAAGACTTCAGGGAAACCTGACAGCTCATGTTCTCTTTAAGTGTTTTTTGTGGATTTTTTTTTACTGTGGAGGCCTAGGACATGGGAGGAATGGTTTTGTCCTGAAAGGATGGAATTAATGATATGTCATGTCTGCAGAAGGACTCATCCAAGCAGTCACTGAGTCGGTGTCCACTGGTTGTTAGGCTGTGAACAACTCCAGCTTGCACTGATATAAAGTTCTGTGGGTGTTTCTGTAAAAAGATTTATCCCTGTGGTTGGAATCCTGGGGTGTGCATTTGAAGAAATGCTTGTTCTAGAAAAGGGGTGGAGAAGACACAGGAGTGTTTACAGAAATCTCTCAAGTGTTGTCTGGCGTGATGATATTTTAATTTTGCCTTGTGATGGGTGATGCCTGCTTTAGTAGTGTGTTCATAGCTGCATGTCTAATTCCTTTAGGAAGTGACTGTGAAAGGTGAGTCAAGGAGCACTGGACTATCCCTGCTTTGGGGGATTTACTGAATTTGCTCAAGCTGAAGGAGGCAGAATTGGTATGAGCAGAGCTGGCAGTTTAGCTTTTGTAGAGAGGCTGGGAGACTCTAAAGCAGAGCAGGAGCAGCTAGCCAGGCTTTGAATTATTTGCTGCAGTCCAGAAAGTTATTTACTGGATGTAATTAAAGCTTTGGAGTGGAAATAATAGCTGGCCTGCAAGAACAGGTTGGACAGAGAGGGACTGCTCAGTGAATGTCTCCAAGAGGCTTTGATTTTCTTTTACTCAGAGAAGTTGACTACTGTGGTTAGTTTTTTAATAAAAATTAATCTTTGCTATAAACATCTAGGCAGTTGGACCTGAAAGCTCTTGTTGCTTCATGGAGTCCGTGTAGCCCTCAGAAAACAGGCTCTGTTGTTAAGGCCCTTGCAAATATTTCTGATATCCCATGGTAAAGAATGGTAACAAGAAGCATACAGTGAGAACACAAACTGAATTAAATGTTCTTTCCTCAGCATCACTGAACTGAGACAGAGCCTGAATGTGGTGGTATTAGATCTATATCCCTTTAAACAGATTTTACTTCTCTCTCTCTGTTGTAGATGGAGGACACCTGTATGTCTGGGGCAGCAACAAACACGGGCAGCTGGTGAGCAGGGAGCTCTTTCTTGCTGAGCCCAAGAAGATTGACACTCAGTGTTTCTCACATGAAAAGATTGGAGCAGTTTGGAGTGGCTGGACCCACCTGGTGGCACGGACAGGTAGGATGTTTAAAGAGCAGTAACATATGGCACCCAAACAGTAAATTGTAAGTTGTCTTTGTTGCAGGCAAGCAGTGTTCTTTCTCACTGATAGTGGCTGCACACACAGTGTTGCAGTTTCACCCAAGTTGTCTCTTGAAAAATGATGAGGACAGAAATCCTTTGGCTGCTCTTTTAGCAGGGCATTAAGGACAAAGGAAACAATATATTCAGAAGAAAATCAGGCAACTAACATAAGCTTATGTGTGTATTTGTGGTCAAACCCAGAAAAAATTTGGAAAAGACAGGTAAAAAGTGGTATCATTACACCTGGAGAGCAAGCATTCACTGAAGATGAAAATGAATGCAGATTTCATGTTGAAGCTGTACTTTCCTGGGAATCTTTGTGCTGGGGACAGTGTGAAGGCTGCCACGTGTGGAGGGCTGAAGGGTTAGAATCTTACCTTGGAGCAGATGAGAGGAGGGTTATGTAACTGTGATATTCATGTGCAAAGGGACGGTTGATCTGGGGCTGCTCATCAGGGTGTGAAACGCAAAGGCAGGAGGGAAAGGTAGATGAGATGGAAAGGGAAGACAGGAATCTGAAGCTATTTTGTGGTGTTTGTGTTCTTTGCTTCTCCTATTGCACAGTGTGTGGTGCCATAGTTAAGGCTAACAAGAGGGTTGGAAGTCTTCTGTAGAGGAAAAGGAACAGCCAGGGATGTGATGTGTGACTGGAAAAACAAATTGGTTGTTTTCTGTCTCATAGCATTCATTGTTTGACATCAAAGTACATGAGAGAAATGTGTTAAAAACCTTCTTAGCTATTTGTAAGAAATGTCTGAACTCTGATTTTTAGAGGATGCTATACTGAAAATTTCATAGCTGCAATCAATGCTGTGAGCTGCTTGGAAACTTTGCAGGTGGAGTAAAAGAATATATCTCAAAATGTGTAGCTCTTGAATTAAGTGCTTGATGTCATCCTCACTGAAACAGAAATGGTAAAAGGAAGCCATTAGTCAGGATAACCTGATTTTTAAAGAGTGAATCTTGACAACTTGGTTTGCTTTCCTTCACTATTTCTTAATAGAGCACACTCCCTAAATAAAATTTCCCCAGGGTTTTAGTAACTTCAGTGTTTCACTTACTTGATACTTATCTGTGAGTATTACAGACATGGAGTATTGCAGTAAGTGTTTTTATACAACAACAAAAAGTGTGTCAAGTGACTAGCAGGGGTGTTTTGCTGGTGAATGTTTAAAAAGAGTTTATATAAAAATAGGCTGATTTTCTACATCTGCATTAGAAAACTGGCCAAGTGATGCAGTGGCACAAGTTATTGCTGAAACTGTATTTTATGTATTTAGAATTTTAAATCTCTTGGAAGAGCAATGGAGCTGAACCTAAATCATCTGGAATAAGATTTTGAATGGCCTTTGGCAGCCTCCAGACACCAGTCAGGATCCCGTGGGAATTTCAAGGGTTCTTGAGCTACTAGATGTAGTGTGAGCTGAAGCACTTAACTCTTTCTGGAAAATCATTTGCTGCATTAAACTTGCAGCTGAATAACTGGAAAGTGCAGCCCACTTGAGAACTGTCCCCTGCATGCAGTTTTTCCTACCAGTATTTTTACCTCCTTCTAGTGAAGGAAGAAATGTTGCTTCAGTTTCCTGGTGCTGAAGTCATAAACCAGTGATCCCCAGATGTTATGGATCAGTAAATTTTTTATTTTCTGAGTGTGCAGCCCCCAATATATTTGTACTTGTTTATTTATAAATTATAGACATATAATGCTGTAATACGCAAACTATGAAGTATGTATAATAGAAATTTTACAAAGGATGAGGTAAACATAAACACTACTTAAAAGATATTACTTTATTAACTTAAATAATTAAAACAGTTAATAATTTATTAATAAATCTAAATATTAATATGTAATTTTCATCCTGCCCTCCAGTGGATTGTCTTGTGAATCCACAGGGCTGCATGTGCTTCACTTTAGAGATATGGATACAAACATTTCCTGCTTGCTTTACACTGGGGAGTTAGCGGAAAGGAGGCAAAAGAGAGTGATTTTTGGACACAGGAAAATGGAAGGGATACTGTAATATGATGCTTCTCTGCTCATTGTGGAAGATGAAAACATATTGGGAAGACATTGCAGTGTACAGGGATTTTTGCTGCGTGAAAGAATGAGTAAGTTCTTTTCTATAATAATCTCCCCACAATGCAGAATTTAGTGGTTTGAAGTTTGTCACTGTATCTGAATTCTCATGTAGTGTTTTCCACAGAAGTAGTTGAATTTTCAGAGCCTGTTACAAATATTTGGAGTTCTGTTTGAAATTTTTTTCCAGAACATTAATCCTGGTCAGAGTAGTAATAATAAAAACTTATTATTGCAGCTGTCTTGACAGTAACTAGAAACTCTTCTCATTGGTGAGACCCAGGAAGGAACTGGGTGGATAAACACTGGACACACAATGCATAAATTCACAAATTCTGCCATTCCAAAATGACATTTTGATCTTTATCTGCAGGGTGAGCAGTGCTTGCTGCAGAACTAATGAAAGAGTGAAAAGTAAATGAGAGAATGATGTTGTTAAAAGCAACCATCTGGAGGAATAGTTGCCAGTTTCATGGTTGCAGTGGTTTGACAATTTTAAATTCAGTCCAAGCAAGTTATCAAGTTTGTTATCAGAAAAAAAAGGAACACAGCATAAATATTTTTGTCTTCTGTCTTTCCCTCTTATGTAAGCTGGCCTGTTTTAAGGCTTGCTTTGTTTTTCCTTCATGCTGCTGGCAAAATTTTGTACTGTAACATAAAGCAAAATGCACAACTCATTTTAATTTCTTCCCCGTTCTCTCTTTAGAAGGGATTTTAATTGCACCTGAAATCACTTTAATACCTGCATCTCTTTCATATGTTCTACTTCATTCAGCAGAGATTTCCTGTCATTTCTTTTTAGAGTTTGATCAACTCGTTTTTCATTTGCTGTTGTTTATAACATAAAGCAGTTTGGATTCAAGACATTAATTCCTGAGAAATTAATTCCTTTACTTGAAGGTGTTAAGGAATGTTTTCATGAGGTGTTTTTAATCCTTACCTTTAACTGATCCTCATCAGCTTCAATTCCTTACTCATTTTATTATAGAGGTATCTTTTGGGGCTCTTTCCACTGTACACACTCTTATTGTAAAATAACTCACAAAACCCTTCAAGGTAGGCAAGTGCTTTTTTTTCCTGCCTTGGTTACTGTTTCTTACAGAGGATGGAAGCACAGTTGGACTTGATGGCATCACCAGTACTCCTTCAAAGTAAGTCATATTATTCTGATAGAAGAGGTGGTTCTAGTTGATGATGGTTGGTCCAAAAAGGTGAAGGTTGAGAAGCCCTGGTTGCTCTTTGATCAGGTCTCTGTTGATAAGATATGAACTTGCTGGTGTCTTTGGTTTATTTCCTGTTTTCTGTGTGAATGCTTGTGTCAAGTGACTCAGGAATGCTTTTCATTGATGACAGGGCAGTGCTGCTGCTGCTCCATGTGAAGGACAGAACCAGGTGAATTCTTGTGGCCTTGGACTCCAAGTACAAGAGCTGTTCTCTTCAGACAACTGCTCTGTACAAGGTTTGCTTCCTATCCAGCACTCTGCTTAATGGCACAAGGAGCACCACTGCAGTGTAGGTGGTATTATTTGTGAATAATGAGCAGCTGTCTTGCACTGCTCTCCATAACAATGTCAGCTCTAATTTGTGGTCCCTCTCAAGTTAATGCAAACACTTTGAGGGTAACTGCTGAAAGAGAGGTTATTGCTTAGGTCATTTAAAAAAGAGCTAAGTTGTGGCTTGTACGTTGAAGATGTAAATTAGTCCACTTTGGGGTATGATAGAACCAGTCTGACTTGAAGGCAAACCTAAATATAGCAAGAGAGGTATTTTAAAGACTTAAAGGTGAATCATCAACTTCCCTTCAAAACAAGATATTTTCTTTTTAACTGGGATGCCTAATAAATAACCTTCCTCAATCTAGCCTGGTTTATTATCTATGTATTCTCTTGAATACATTCCCTAATCTATTTGTCACATAGTGTCACATGAAGTTATGCTTTGTTTGAGCTCAGGTAAAGAATTCCAAGCTCTTTCACTCACGAAGTTACTTCAAAAAATGCAGTTAAAATTGTGTTTCTGCTGCCTGTGCAAAACTGCCTACAGCTAAAAAGTCTTGGAAGAGCAAAATCCGGTGACATGGTCTGAATAATATTCTGAATCCTCATTCCAAATGTACATCTGAATTTGTGCATCTTTGAATGTCCCTTGATGTCATGTCATTTAGGCCACATAAAACCACTCTGAAGGGGTCTGACATGTTAGTGACCTATGCAGTAAAATAGAAATCATCTCCTGTTTTTTTCTGAAGCAAATGACAGTGTGTCCCTCTAAGTGCCAGGAGCAGAATGAGAGAATATTTCTAATGATCTTGTCTGAGTCATTAACCTCTAGCATTTCAGTCTTTCACAGAGGCTGTAGTTGCACTTCTAGGTGCCTTTTCTGATGGCAGTCACCAGGCAAAGCTATTGGGCTTTGCTAGCATGTTGTGCAGCTGCAGGGAGGTGAAGGGGAAGGACGTGTCTGGCACCCGAGCAGCACAGCCTCAGCCCACTAGAGGTCCTTTCCAGTTTGCTCTTGAATCCAGGCTCTGCAGCCTTCCTCTGGAAAGCAAACTTTCTCTGCCTTGAATTTTTCAGCAGCTCCCTAGGACAGCAAATACTGATTTGCGTATATGCATATATATCATATATATTTTTTTGTTTTAATGCTTGTCTCTTTTTAGACACAGAGGCAGCCGAGAGTTTGAGACTGGAGCCCTACATGAGGTAGCTCTATTTCGTTGGAAGGATGCTGGGTTTTGGGAATACAGATGAAATAGATTAATCAAAACCTCCAAATTGATAGGTACCCCTGAACCTCTTTGAAGCAGAACTGGAGTTCAAGAAATGAATGTTCAAAAAAGAAAAGCCTTTGTCCACCTGCCTCAGGGGTCAATTTTGAAGCTTCAGGGCCTATCTTGAAGTTCTTGCATTCAATTATAAGGTGTAGAGCTTGGGAAGAGGAGAGAAAGAAATGCACAAGCTTGGGGGCCAAAATTCAGAAATGAACACTGGGAACTGTGGGAAATTTAGTGTGCAATAACAGGATTGTTGTTTTGTTTTTCAGCCTTCCAGTTCTTGGAGTCAGAACTTTCATGTAAACAAAGCAATGTTTTTAGAATTCTTTGTTTACTTTTCTTTTTGTAGAAAGGACAATTGATGGATACTTTCTAAGACCAGTGGAATTGAAGAGGTTGAACCTCAATCTTTTAATGTGGTCTCTTCTCTAGAAATCTATATAAGCTAAAAGAAAAATTTAACTTCCTCTTTTCCCACTTCGACTCTGTGGTCATCACTGCGTCTCCCTCATGATGGCATTGCATCACACAGGATGAAAGACTCGAGATGCACATGGAATCTTTTCTGTATTGTCTTCAGTGGTGTCTCCTCATTCTATCACACGTCCATCTCATTGGTGTTACACAATGATTATTTTCACGTTTTGTTCTAGATAGCTGTCAATACCTAGAAGATTTTGGCATTTTCTTTGGCTTCATGGGCTGGCATCATTCTTTGGCTTTGTTTTTAAACTTAAAAAGTTTAGAGAGAGTGTGTGTGTGTGTGTTTGCTTTGTGATCCTACACTCCTATTCATGCTGTTCCCTGCTGGGAGTTACTTCTGGATGGTTTTGATAAAAGTCTGGAAGAAATTCATTCAGTGGTTTGGTCGCTGAAGGGGAGGTTGGGTGCAATAGGAACTGAAGGCGCGTTCTGAAAGGTCATTATCAAGTGTTGAGAAGTTGTTGATATGCAAAGATTTGTCACAGACTCTTCCTAACATCGTTTTTTGAGTAATTGAGTTGTTCCTTCAGTCACCAGCCCTTTTACCTCTCCTTGTTGCTTGGAACTTCCAGTTGTACAGTAAAATGATTGAACATACTCATTGTAGAATAGAAACGTCAGTGATCGGCATTAGGGACAAAAACTTATCTCAACATTTGAAATTCCCTGTGTGAACTGTGACATTACATTGGCAAATGGAGATTCAGATGGCCTGGGAAGAGTAGGATTTAAATGATTTTTTTGTTAAATTTAGCTCATGAGCATAAATGAGCTTAACAGAAGGAAAACAACAATCAAAAATTTTCTAATCTGTTCTGCTCCTCTTATGTGTGGGGCAGCCCACAGAGTGCCCTTCCCACAGCAGAAGGGGAAGGTAAGGTATGTAAGGCTGGTCTGTCCTGGGTCTTCTGGCTATGGCTTCCTCTCATGGAAGGGCCTGTTCCTTTCCTGGAGCAGGCTGCCCGGGGAAGTGGTGGGGTCACCATCCCTGAAAATAGTCAAAAACCTGTGGATTTGGCACTTGAGGACATGTTTTAGTGAACATGACTGTGATGCTGGGTTGACAGTTGGACCTGATGATCTTAGAATCCTTTTCCAACTTTAATGATTCTATGGTTTTGTGATTCACACTTGCTTAGTCCTGTCCAGATGTATTTTACTAAGTACTCCATGATTAGAGGTGTTTGGAAAATGACTCACTCATCATTCAGCACTATGTTCTGGGACTTTAGGCCACATGTGGAAAGAGGAACTATTATACTGAATTTGTGCCCCCCTGCCTTTTTTTTGTGTGTCATAACTCTCTTTTACTAGTGGGAACAGTGATTGTTGTGGACTTAAGTAATGTAACTGTCCCAATTTGACAGAATTTTCATCTTTAAAAAGTGTTCAGAAAAATTGTAGCTTTAAAATGTGGATCTGGTACAAATTTTGTTCAAGTCATTAGTGGATGAGATAAGGAATTCATTACTTTCTCTAATTTTCCTTTTTTTCCCCTTTGGTTTCTGTGGTTGGACTGCTGCAGTTTATGGCTGCCCATCTATTTAGCAAATGTAATGAACAAGGTCAAATACATTAATAAGTATGTGCTTGTGTGCAGGAAATCTGTAAATGTGGTGTTGGTTCTGCTTTCATATCCTCCAGCCCCAGAGCAACTGTGCAAGGGGGGCTGTAGTTTTGTGGGCTGAGAAGGGCACCTTGTTGGCTCTGAGCTATTCCTTGGGGGTTTATTTTTTCTATTATTTTTCTCTTAAAGCAAATCAAACTCTTGCAATGGTAATGATGATAATTGCATTGAAAACACTCCCCCTCTCACAACTGTTGTGAAACCAGGCTGATATAAATTTCCTTAAATGAAGAACAGTTTGGCCATAAGTGTCCCTGTCTTTCTAGCTCTTCTGACTGCTTGCAGCTGGAAGTGCTTGCACTATCTAAGCCACTTACTCTACTGTTTGTTTCTGCTTTATTATATGTCAAACCCTTTTTCCTGAACCGTACTGAAATCATTCACATTGTACTTTTGTCTCTGTCAATGCACCTATTTGAAGCTGAAAAGAAGCAAAAGTAAAGGCAAGAGAAAATTCACTGTTTCTTAACTTCTGTCATAAGCTGCCTCCAAGCTCCATATTCATAGGTATTAATAGGAGAAAGAGCCAAATGTGTAACCCACAAGAGTGAGTTCCAAATGTGGAACTCACAAGGCCACTGTTGTTTGGTTGCTGCTATGGCAGACTGGGCCAGACACTACGAAACTCGCCTCCTTTTTTCCTCTCAGCCTTTAATTCTGCCTGCTGGCTCCCATATGCTGTGGGTCCCAGCAGCTCTCCACAATGATGCTTCTATGTCAGGCCTATTATCCAGCAAAAAGAGCATGGACTGGAAGACTGGGTTTTGGGGGGGGGTTCTTCCCTATAACCTCTTCCATCTGGCAGATCTGAGTGGGGGGCAAAAAAATTTACAATTTCCTTTTGGGTGTTACCATTGTCATAGGACATAGTTTGCAGGTAGTAAAAGGACAATGGGATTTATTGAAATTTTGGCAACTCAATGCTCTTAGCGTAGAGAACTGATGTGAAGCACACAACAAACAGTCAGAATTTGCCCTTTAGAATTTCTGCAGTTATGCGAAGTGGATATACAAACATGGTCTCAGACAGTTGGAATCCTTAGTAAGGTAGAAGTGCTTTGCATTCACTTTGTATGGAATAAGAAACTGGGACCAATCATTACCTGATAGTTGAATTAATGTGCATGGTAACTAATTTCCAAGAACAAGGTATATGTACTCTGTTCTCCTAGTTTTATTGGCCTTTGAGAAGTGGCTACTGCATTTTCAAATAACTTAATTTAAAGCTATGCATTTAGTAAGCTAAGCATTTCTAAGCTCAGCTTCTGGAAGCAGCTGTCTATGTGTGCATGACCTGTGCATGTAAGTGCATTGATCTTATTTAACCTTCGTAGCATGTTAAGGCCATTAAATACTTGTTTTCATCATCATCTTTAAGTGACATTTCCTGTTTAGTAATTAATTATTCAGATTTAATGCTCACTAATGAGTCTTACTATTGAAATATAGGTAGTGGGCTTTTTAAGAGCTTACTAGCAGTTGAGTACTTCTGAAAAACAGTACTTTTCAGGAACTTTTTTTTTCCTTAAAAACCTAGACACAAACAGGAAAAATATCCATAAAGCCTGCCTAGATTGTTCCTTTCATGATTACCTTGAAGTAATTTTGAAATAAATAATTTGATGTAAAGTAGTGTAGGATACATGAGAGATATCAACAGCTGTAAATTTTCAATAACAAGTCTGTAGTCTTGTAGAATGGCTCTGATAATTGGGTAGTATAATGAGATCTGCCACAGGAGTGTGTGGCTTTCAAAGTATTCCAGTTGTGAGGAACCACAGTATGTGGTGTGGTAGTTGAAACTGAGGGTAAACTCCTTCTTTTTTGTAGTTCCTATTTGGACTTCATTATCTCTCAGTGTAGCTGCATATATTCTGTATGGATCCCAGACAGCTGAGATTGAGCTCTGCAGATGAAGGGGAGTTGCTCAGGATACACTTAAGGTTTTTGGGATGTTCTGCTGGATTTAAGAGCCTGTGTGGTTCAGGTCTGCTTTCTTCTCTATCAGGTATTATGAGGCCCACAGTATGTAATAATAAAACAATCACAATGGTTTATTTTTGGGGGACAAAGACCTGGATGAATAGAAGGTATTAGCATCTGATTCATGCAGGAGAGAAACCCTTGGTGGGGTGGGATTTCCTTAGGTGACTCATTCTCCATTTTACTCGGTATCTAACTAAAAGAAAAAAAATCTAAAAAACACTGTGTAGTCAAAGGTCTACTCAGGGACAGTGCTTTATGTCAGCTTTGCTAAGATCTTTTCATCGTGAATATAGGGAATCATACTTTTCTAGAATTATCAAAAATTTACCTTTACAAAGCTGCCCAAAATATACATACAGAAACTCCTGTAGGAGTAAGTTTTCCTGCTTGTCCTTTCCCAAAAGAGAAAGCAAACTGAAAATCAGTTTGGCACTTCTCATCTTGAATTTTGGATCTTGTAGCTGATGGATATTTTGTAGGAATTTGCCTGTACACACATTTCAGGTTTGTGCCTGCTAATGACACAGCTGCCTGGAGCTGAAGCTGTTCATAGAGGAGAAAATGGACACTAAAGCATCCAGAAGTTAAGGTCAGGCTGTGGGGACAATGAAAGGGTGGCAGTGTGGATTACTAGATGTTCATGTAGGTTGAAGAATCATCCTGACAAGTCACGCAGTGCAAAGGAGGGTGTTAAATCCTGTTTTGTTTGTCTCCTCTTGCTTGTTCACTTTGCCAGAAATAAACAGAACACACAACGCCCAAAAAACCCAAACCCACTGTGGCACACAGATAGAAGCTGATAGTTGAAATACAACAAACTTATGCTGTGTGTGATTTAAAAATCTGGGTAGTTATTTAAAATTCCTCTAGTTCACCAGAGCAGCATTCAAACAAAGTTTGTGAAAACCTGTTTAAGCACAGGAGAAAACTCATGGTTTCTTTAGAAGCTGCCCTATCTCATTGTATTGTGTGAAGCGTGAATAGGAGGGTACTGCTTCTTTTGATCAATATTCATTGTAACATCAGAGAAAAGAAGGGATTGAGGAAACAGGAGCTTTTTGTTCTTCATTGGTGTCCCCTCCTTACTCCTAATGAGAAAAGTTCCCTTATTTCTCCCCTCTCTCATTTTAAAACCTAAGGCCCTCTTAATAACAGGCTCCATAGCACATCAGTACCTATATTACACAACCCTGTTCATATATACACTTAGGTAAACCTTAAACATAGATGTGCTGGCACTGCAAGCAGATACAGATGTTGTAGCTATAGAGGTAGTTGTGGACAGCTATTGCTTCACTGGGTAAGCATCAGAAGTAAATCCCACTAGCATCATTCCCTCTTGACTGGGAATTTCAGATTCTTTTACAGGATGGACTTGCACTGCACTCATTAGTACCATTTCTAAAATGTTTCTAAATTTTTAGACTTGCCCCATGCTCTGTGCCTGTAGCTCTGAAAGGCTGAAAACACCTCACAGTGTTAAGAGACAAAGACACAGGAAGTCAGGAGTCAAAGCTGGATAGTGTTCCCTAGTAAAAGATGGATTTTTTTTCAGGGCATAAGTGACATTTCACCATTGTGCAACCATTTACACCTTTGTCCATTCTCTTCCCGCAGTCTCCTTGATGTTAAGCATCTTGCCATACCCAGGTGGAATCTTGTGTTGTGCTTTTATTTCTTCCTCCACCGCATTGCCCAACTCTTAAATTTTCTTGTGGGTGGAGGGAGAAATTGGGATATTCCAGAGAGAATACATCACCTTATTGCTCATTATTCATCTCTTGACTTCAAAGGGTATGAATTTTCCTTCCCATCCTCTTTTAGACTGTTTTGTTCCTCCTGTCAGCGGGAACGCTGCTCATTATTTGAGGTGCACAGCCCACTCTGTCTTAGTCAATTGTAGTTGCTCTTATAATGATATTCTGACTCTGAACAAGGCGGGTGATCTCCTGGGAGACTCTGGAGGTGCCATTGTTGGGTTTGTGGTACTGTTCTCTTCTTTGTACTTTGTTTCTTAAGAACAGCACATAGTTAGGGTTGAACTCTGTTGGATGTAGAACTTGGCTGCTTCTGGAGTGACTGAGGAAGTTCAAGCCACTTAGCAAATCCAAGGAACGCTCTTCTAACACTTTATTTCTGTAATGCTTTCTATTTCCTTGTAGACATTGTGACACTTCAGAATCATGCATGTCTGAGGCTTGTTATCTAGTGAAATCTCTTATGCAGCTGGTCTCTGATTATTTGGAATGCATCTTTTGGGCAACAGTGAAAAAGCCCAGTTCTCCTTCAGGCTGCCATTCCAGAGCATTTCTTTTGCTTTTGCTTTTTCTTTGTCTGCCTTTCCACAGCATGCCCTTGAGTCTTTTGACAAGGTAAATATTAGCATTGGGAACTTAATTACCTTCCCTTTGTTTATCTCTTGTAGACACATGCCTGTTCCTTCTGAGACTCAGATGGGGATGGGATATTGAGAGTAGCAGGATCTTGTATTCTCCAAATTAGGCAGATTCACAAATGTTTGCAACATTGCAGCTAGAGGGAATGCTTTTCATAAAATGATCTAGAAAACATGCCTGTGTTGTAATTTGTAATCTCTGAATAAGATTTTATGTAGCACTGTACTGTGTTAAGTCTAATGAAGCAGTACCTGGGCCTTGCCTCAAAGGGGATAAACATCTAAGCTGTCCTTTTACAGACAAAAGATTAGGAAATCAGACATAAGAAGGTAATATGAAACAAATAAAAGCACATGCAGCATATTATGATAGTTCAAGGGTGTTGTTTTTCCAAAATTATGTCCAGGAAAAGCTGTATGTCTTCCCAGTTTTCTGGGGAATGTTAGAGGAAGAGAGGCTCAGCTGCAGAAGGAAGGAAATTCCAGGTTAGAGATGCCTGTATGGAAGAAAGCATATAACAGTGCAGAAGGGCATGGAGATATAAATATAGAATGTCAGTAAAAGTGTGTGACTCATACTGCTGTAGTAGCATAGTGCAGAATTTATTTGCAGAAGTACTGAACAAAAACCCTATGGTATACTATGATGCATTTGCAGATAGTTTTCCATAGCTGGTTAATGTTTTATGCATCTTGCTTTTTTGGAGACATCACCAAATTGTACTTTGATTTTCTTTTTTTCCTGCTTTTTGTTAGGACTTTGTTTTTAGTTGAAGAGTTAAGTCCTCTATTGAACCTTGAATGCAGCAGTTCTTCTGTTTGCTGGGTAGAGATGAGTTAGATTTGTTTTTAATCATGTAACTAAATTTAGCCAGCAATCTGCATTTTAAGGCATTGCTATTAAAAGTCTAAAAGTGAGATATGTATCATAGTTTGAATTTAAAATAAGCCAGAGGCACAGCTGGTGAGGCAGTCATGACTCTCTAATCATGAGTGGAGGGAAATAAGGAGGGAGTTTTCTCACCTTGCAGGATGAATGCAAAGTCTGATAGGTGCTTTAAAATCCCACCCTTGCCCCCATCCCCCTTCCCTGGCTTTGTTTCATGATTGCACAGATTTCATGACGTCGCCCCATTTCCTTTTTTCAGCCAAGATGATATATCTGTTTCATATCAGCAATATGAATACAACTTCACATGCATTTAAATTGTTACATTTTAGTTTCTCCTCAGGTTTATTCAGAGCTTTGTGGGGTACTTCATATTTCCAGTCTCTCCTCTAAAAGGGAAATGGCCAGTATCCCATCTAAAACCTGAACCAGAGACAAGACTTTCAAGGCATCTGAAAAGTCCTGGGATTTGCCACATTCAAAGTTATTGTTCAGTCTTTCAAAGCAGTGAAGCATGCTGTTAAGTATGTGAATAATCCCAATAACAGAGCATTGCCCATCTTGAGACATAACTTGGTGTAACTATGGAAGCAAAAAAGGAGGAATATGCCTGGTTTTTAGCGAGTGAAAGTCAAAGCTGTTTAGATGTTTAAAGATTTCTAAAGTGCTGGTAAAGATGGATCTGTTGGTAAAGTCCATGACAAATTTAGCATGTCATGGAAATGGCAAGTTATGTCTAGCCTATCATATGGAACATTAAATTGACTTAATACAGCCATGCCTCTAGCAGTATTTGCTGTAGTCAAACTCCCATTTCCTAAGGTAGTTTTGCAGCCAGATCAATTCCTTGGCTTGGTCTACCTCCCTTTCACAATTAGTTCAAACACAATGAATGCAGGTGGCCTAGTGGGGAGAAAACTGTTTGGGTCCAAAGTTTCTTGGTGTAAACTGTTGTCTAAGGAGCTCTCATTTTGTGCTTTGAGCATTTTAGTCTCTGTTAAAGACTGTCACAGTCCTGGTGTCTTCTCTTGGTGAGTCTCACACATCCTCAAAGCTTCACCTGCTTAGCTGAGTATTTTCCCTTATATCCCGTGTTCATACAAGTCCTTTGGTGTTCAATATTTTAATATTACCAGGAGGCTCTGAATGGAGATGGGGATGATTTTCTCTTTTTTTTTTTTTTTTTTTTTTTTTTTTTTTTTTTTTTTTTCTCTTTTTTTTTTTTTTTTTTTTTTTTTTTTTATTTTTTTTTATTTTTATTTTTACAGCAGTAGGAATCCAGTTGTTTGCTGGATCACAGATGAACCTCTGATTTGTAGTGATGTGAAATCTTGTTGATTTTTCTCGCCCATATGCCTGTGGTTAAATTTGATCACCAGGGGACATCTGATGTAGCTTGGGATGGCAGGAATCTTTGGCCCACTTGATGAGTTGTAGGAGTTATAACTGGCAAATCCATAGCTGTTACAGGAGGTCTGGAGATGGCTTTATGGTTCTCTTCCTGTGGCACTTGTGGCATTTTGTTGCAGGTATAAGTCTCAGAATGCTTGGAAACCCTTGTGAACTGCAGCTTGTTGTGTGGATGCTCTATGGGCTATTCTGAACCAGCTGTGTTTTGCAGCCTGTGATTTCAGAAGGCTGAAAGTAGCAATGGAAATATTTCTTGTTTTCTGTTGCTGTCATCTCTGAAATGCTTTTGCTTCTTTGTTTGAACTACCCTGATGAGGCATGACCTCAATACTGTGCATAGATTTGTGTTTTAGTGATACATTCTTAATAGCTGTTATGAATGAATAAGTAAAAAATTTCAGGAGTGCCCTATTAGATGAAGTTGCAGCAGTTTATAAGGAGGTCATGGGAAGAAGATGTGTGAAGAGATGTGGACAGCTCTGTATGTTGAATGCCTGTGTTAAAAGGATCAGGGGCCCATTAAAACCTTTGTCAGGACAGATTATCCTGTGTTGTACTGAAACCATGCACAGGTACAGGTGTTAGGCTGCTGGTGTGCTGATGCCTGGTTTCCAGCTGCTGAATTAAAGCTGTCTTTAGCCAAGAAGGAATTAAGGATGTATGGATGAATGTTTTTCTGTTAGGTTGCCCTGCACAAGGGCTGTTTCTAGGTAGATAAGGAAGTTTCTCAGAATGGGTCAAGGACATCAGTGATGTTCTGAAGGACAGCAGAGATCTCTGGATGTGGGAGAAGTGTTACTCTGTGTAGGGCAGGGAGGAGGCAGAAGGCAGCCTCTGAATGTCAATTTTTAATGCCTGCTCCTGTGAATTTTCATGTGAAAGGAGGCATTAGGAATTTTTTATATAGAACTTCATATTTCAAGCCTGAGATTAAGCATTCAGTGTGAATATCCAGAGTTCATTTGAAAAGTAATCATTAATGCAGCCATGAACTGAGATAGCCTAGATGAACTCTTTCATCTACTATTTATGAAGGATAGTTCAAAGCTTGCCTGGGTACCAAACAGACTTCAAGGAGATAACACTAGTGCATGATATTATCCTAAAACAGGAAAATTGATATAAAGATAAATCTGAGTCTAGTGAAAATAAGTAAATTTTAATGTGTCTATTTTTCTGTGTTTTACTGAGAAACAACAAACCTGTTTCTAAAACTAATGTACTTATTTTTTCTATTACTAATTCCACTTATGTGGCTGAGCTGAGCAGATTGATTAGAAAAGTGCTAAAAGGGAAAAATTACATGCTCTACAGCCTCAGTAGCAGTATGAAACAGCACAGGAAGAGCTACACTGTCAGGAAGGGAGCAACTACAAGTGCTTTATGCAATGTTGCCGGATTTGTGCTACTCTGAAGGCTATGAACTTGTAATTTTGAGGATATTCTCAGCTGTCTGTGCTTTGTTATACATGAGGACAGAAGGAGGATGTGAAGAAAATGCAGAGGAACCTTTCAGAGAGTGGTTTGTATTCAAGCCCTTGAATATGTATGTACCTTCATCTGTATTCTGTGAGGGACATGAGCATGTGTTTTGGGTGATTTGCTGTGGTGTGTACACTGATGTAGACTGCTGTGTCTACAGTTCAAAGAGCATGAGCAAACCAGATCTGCATGATCATGTAGAATCTCAAACAATGTAGCATACTGTTGTTCGTGTTGTTTACTTAAGGAGCTGTCAGAAAGTTTTTCGCAAAGATCTTCTCTGCTTTGTCTTTGTTTTTCAGCTTTCTGAACTCCTGTACTGTGTGGTTCATTCAGGTTGTAAATTGGAATAACACAGAATGCCTGAATTTCTCTTACTCCTTAATTCCAAATGGCATTGAACACTCTGGATTTTATCTGATGTAGCATTTGCCTGGTGAAAAAATGCACAGTTCCTATGAAGTCATCTGGGATAATGGGGATGTTCACATGGAGGAGGTGAAGTGCCTTTTGGAATTGGAGTCTCCATGCTCAGAACATGGCAAGATCCAGGTCTTAGGAAGCATTGTTAATATCTTAGAAGAGCTGGAAAAGCTCTTCAATATTGTATGCTTCTTTCTACACAAGTTGTAGAAATAACTCCTGCCACTTGTGTGCCCTCTTCCTGCATGGAGTCTGGTATGAAATATTGCATTTTCTGATGTCTCAGCCACTTCCATGGCTGATGTACTCTGTCCAGTTGACTCATCACTGTGTATGTTTTCTTGACTTCTAATTAAAATCTGTCCTAGTCTAATATTAGACCAACACTCCTTGTTATATCACCCTTCATTCTTAAGTAATTCATCCTGCAACCTCCTTACTCTGTATGACTAATGTCTTTTTCTCAAATATTCTTAGAACATTTTAAAATACCATCTATTTTATAAGCAGCACAGTAGCAATACCTCCCATTACAATTGCTCAACACTTTGTCATAGCTCAGTGCTTTCTTTTCCTTAGGATTTTGATGAGACTTTAACCTTTGGCGGAATTTTCCACGCATTGGTGTTTGCCTCAGCCTGAAATTTCCACTTGAGACTGGCTTTTTTTTTTTTTTGTTTGTTTGCTGAAAGTATAATCAGTATTTCACAGAAAAGGCACACATAAATCAGCTTCTATTAGTTTCTCTCACAGAAAAGACAGATTTATGTACTTTGAGTACTTTGAGATTTTTTTTTTTTTTTTTTTTTTTTAAGGATCCCTAGAGAGTTGTTTTTTTTGGCTGAAAAGTAGAAATGATTGACTATTAGCAGGGGTCTGAGCATGGGATGGGGGAGCTCTCAGCAAACAGGACAATTCTGGGGAAGGAATATGTCTCAATAAGAACTGAGAACTGCATTGATGAGCAGTGAGAAGGAACTGGTTGCTTAACTAATCTTTGGGCATTCAAGAAATTCTTCCTGAAAGTAAAAATTAATTTATCTGGCTTTAATATTTTTAAATTAATGTTCTCCATGCTTGTGTACTAATAATCACCTGAAACTCGTTTCCCTTATTGTGGCAAAAAAGAAAAAGTTAATTGCTATGGTCTCTGTTTGTAATAAAAAACATTTTACAATCATGTTTTATAATATTCATGTTTTATGAATGTGAAATAGTTCACATTCTGCCAAGGGTTCTGTTTGGTTTTGCATGTGTAAGTGATTCTTTACTGGCTTATGCAGTGAAAGAAAATAGAATCTGTGGATGGCAGGTGTTTTGTTGTAGCTAAGCCTTGTTGGTGTTTTTTTGTAGCTAAGCATTGTTGCTGTTTTAATCCTTCATATATGCTTGCAGTCTTCAGTTCCACTGGAGCAGCACCCTGGTACTCCTGGGATGATATTTATGTCAGTGACTGGTGTTTCTTGTTCATGTCTGGGTCCAGACAGAGCACCAGATTCTTTTGAGGAGGGAGATTTTCCCCCAAAAGGTTGAGTTGCGAGAAACCTTTGTTGCCTCTGTGTATGGATGGTGCTGTAGACTGTGTGAGGATTTGGATCTGTATTATCAATTCAAAGCTTGCCTTTTCAGAGGCCTTGCAGCTTGCTGATGTTTTTGCCTGTGGCACTTAATACTTTTGGCTTCTGAGAGCTGAAATGCTTTAATTCAACTATAGTCCTTGGGATCAATACAGCAATGTCTGGGTAGGGCTTGAGAGCCTGTGGTATATTAATGATCTAACTAGATGTTAAAAAAAAAAATCTTTCTGGCTTTAAATTTCATGAAACTCAGTTTTAGTTCCTGTAGTTAATACAAAATAGAGCAGCCTGCCTATCCTTTCCCAGTCCACTAATAGGGTTCTGTAGAAGTGCAGTAACCTGGTCTGATGTAAAAGCCTGAAGTCTAGTCTATATTTAAATTTGTTATGTACATTTTTGCAGCTGCAGATATTTTTAGCAGAGATCTATATAAATTGCAATGTAAATATACTAACTTCAGAACAGCCATGTTTTTTAAACCTCAAACTGTCTTCCTAATCTAAGATACACTAGTAGTTCTCTTAATGAAATTTATTTTTATCCTTTAACCTAACAAAATGTAATTGCTATGTTAAAAATCCTCACTTGTATTGAATGTAGTACGTAACTGTTTTCAGCTTTTCCCTGAACTGAAAGGAAGCTGCAAAGGAAAAAAGCTTTGTGCCCTTGAGAGAGAAGGACAACCAATTTTATCACTTAATTATTTTAGGAGAAGCATTATCAGTGAACTGAGAGAATGCATCTGAAAAACTTGCAGTGATTGGAGTGAAAGATACCACTGCCAGCAGATTTCCAAGGAAAATGCCCATACTTCTCCTGTATATAAACTGAGGTTTCCAGTTCATTTACAAAATGCATTATCACCTTAAATCCACAAACCAGCAGTGTCCACCTGTGTCCTTTTCAAGACAGTTTAACAGCACTCTGAGAAAAAGGGAGGTGTTCAGGTTTCTAAGGATTTGTGTTTTGGCATCTGTTCAGAAACCTCTTAGTTGTCACCTTTGGGTGGTGTGGCCATACTCCGTGCACCTGACCCCTCTGTGGGTTGTGCTGTACTGACTGACAGAGAGAGGGGTGCGTGTGTGAGCCAGCTGAATTGCTGGACTGGATGGTATTTTCCCCAGATCCACATCTTTTGGCCTGTAAACCAAAGGTGATGACTTGAGTTCAACTCTGGAGAGCAGTTGAGGCTTGGCCAAAGTGTGAACAAAACTCAAGGTCATTGCAGGTTTCTTTCTGGGCTGAAATGTGGGGTTGATGCCTCTAGTTAAAACCAAGTTGAGGGCTTTACCTTATGCTGTGTGTATATGATGTTTTTAATTGGAATCCCAGAAGGGACAGTTTTTCATGGCTTATCTGCAGGGACCTAGTCACTTCATAAAGAAAATAAAGCTGTAACTTTGTGTGATTTTCTTTTTTTTTTAATTTTTTTTATTTTTTTTTTATTAATTCAGGGAAAGCAAAGGCAAGAAGGCTGTTTATGGATGTTATCCATAGAAGAATAGTGTTTTGAGTGTCAGTCCTGCAGCACTGCACTTGGAATAATAACCCTTGGAGAGAAGGGCGAGCAATATAGTGCTGATTTAATTTAAAGTTTAAAGTTTCCTTTCATTTAAAGTTACCTTTCTTTGGCCAACATGTGATTCCTGTGAAACCAGTGCATTTCCAATGCTTAATGGCTGTTGTGCTGGTGTTCCTGACTAACCAGCTGTCTCCTGAGGGCTATAGCTCTGCTAACAGTACTGACAGAATGTAACTTCTGTCAGGAAAACATAAAAATCTGTTAAATCCAGGTCATGCAATGAATTGTCTATGACAAAGAATGGGAATAGAAAATAATTCTCTTTTCTATAATCTTTTATGTGTCAAAATAAGCTGTTTTGTTTGTGCTTCTGTTAACCTAAAACGTGTCCTTTTTGTAACCATATTTATTGTATGCAGAATATCCAGGCTATGGAGCTTTACTGACATGGATTATTTACAGCCCAGGCCACCATCCAGATGTTATTGTGCTAAAAAAGAATTTAATGAAGAATGAGTAGCTCCATAGAAGTATAACATAATATCTTGAGCTAGTTTTTAATGGTGTTTTTTGTTCTGTTCCGAGAAATAAGTTTTCACCAGGCTTTTGAAGTTGTAGATAAAATGCATTAAAGAGTTCTGGTTTGGAATTGGCATCCACATTTTTCAGGAGCTTGGTGAATAAGTAATCCTGAAATGTGTTTTGTGTTTAGAAGCTGGCAAGGTGTTCACCTGGGGCAGAGTGGACTACGGGCAGCTTGGAAGGCACGCAGTGGTTCCTGGTGGGCAGCAGAGCACAGCATCTGAACAGTGCTTGGAGCTGTTGTGTAACACCCCTGCTTCGGTTCCTTGCCTAAATGGAGCATCTCAGGTAAAGAAGAAAATAACAAAATTACCATTTCCAACCCCTGCCTTCTTTTTTTTCTTTTTTTTTTTTTTTTTTTTGTGCATTAAAATAATCAGAACAGTTTCCTAATAGAACCCTCCCAAATGTTGCAACACAAGCCCTTGCTTGCTCTTCCTGTAAGCTAATAAGATTCAATTATTTCTTTTAAAAGGCTTTTGCATTCAGGAACTGATTTTTTTTCCTCGATGGAATCAGCTTTAGCAAAAGATTCCAAGTTCTCTCAGGTATCAATGTGTGCAGGTGTAAGTTGTGCCTGCAGTGCAGCTGAACAGAGGAGGTAGGACTTTGCCCAGGTGCAGCACTACTTTTGTCTGAAACTCCAGACCAGCACCCCAGAAAACACAGCTGGTGTTCCCTCTGATCCAGGGGGGAGGCTTGCACAGCCATATAAACAGTTCTCCTGGCTTGTATTGCAGCTGAGGAGAGTGGAAATTCCCAGGACTGTGGGGGCAGGAGCAAAAACTTGTGATGTGTTTGAGACATGTGGTTGATGGCTGATACAGAACTTCTGCCCACTCTGCTTACTCTTGATCTCTTGTCCTCCTTGAGAAGTCTCCAGTTTGAGTTGTAGGGTGAGTGAAGAAGAGGACATGTTCAGGAAAGCAGAGATGGGGGAACAGCTGGGCTTTGTTTAAGGTGCACAGATTAATGATCTGTCCAGGTGCCACTCTGAGTGTAGTCATCCAAGCCATTAAACTTGAGCGAGTTATTAAAGAGAACCTGTGAAACTTCTGAAGAGTTGCCTTGTTCTAAAACAGGCTGAAGAGTTTCAATCAACCAACCCAAAGGTTCTCCTGCCACATGATCCAGGTTGCAGAGGGCAAAGGCAGGGACAAGAAGAGTGAAGCACTGCTTACTCTTGGAGAAGACCAGGTTTGAGACCATTTAAGGAACCTGAAGGTGCACAAGTCCATGGGACCTGATGTGATATATCCATGGGTCCTGAGGGAACTGACAGAGCAGTTGGCTAGGCCACCATCCATCATACTTGACAAGCTGTGGCAGTTAAGTGAAGTTCCCATTAGAGAAAGGGAAACATAACCCCAATTTTAAAAAAGGGAAATAAGGATGACCGTGGGGAACCACTGATTGGTCAGTCTCACCTGTGTGCCTGGCAAGATCATGGAACAGATCCTCCTGGAAACTGTGCTAAGGTACAGGGAAAATAAGGAGGTGATTGGTGACAGCCAACATGGCTTAACCACAGCAAATCTGGTCACCAGCCTGACAAATCTGGTGGCCTTCTATGATGGGGTTACAGAAATGGTGGATGAGGGAAGAACAACTGACATCATCTACCTGGACCTGTGCAAAGCATCTGACACTTTCCCACATGACATCCTGTCTTTAAATTGGAGAGACATGGATTTGATGCATGGGTGACTCAGTGGATAAAAAACTGGTGGGATCTTTGCAGTTACAGGGTTGAGGTTAGTGGCTCAATGTCCACCTGGAGACCAGTGAGGAGTGGTGTTCCTGAGGTGCTGGTGTTGGGATCAGTGCTGTTTGTCAGTGACAAGGAGAGTGGGATGGAGAGCACCCCTGAGCAAGTTTGCCCCTGACACCAAGCTGTGCCATGTGGATGACACGCTGGAGGGAAGAGGTGGCATCCTGAGCGGCCCTGTCTGGGGCCCCAGAGCCCATGCTGCTGCACTAATATTCAGTCACTTACAACTCCTCTGAGTCTCAGACAGCTTTCTTACCTGTTTTGACATGGATGTCCCTACTTTTTGTCATTAGTTATGTATAGACAGCTCCACTTCTGAATCTGCTTCATGCTGTTTTTCATTTGTGCTGTGTGCAGTGTCTCAAGTACGTTGTTCTGTCGTTTGTCGGACAATGCAAAGCCAAGGCAGCTGCAGCTTTTGCACAGTGGAACTTACCCTTGGCAGGACAAGTGATCCATGAAAGTGAAGGGATGTATTCAAATATGTTCCTTGAAAAGAAAGAGAAACAACAATCTCATCTTTTTTCTGCTGCCCTCAGCGCTGTTCCTCCTTATAGACCTGTGAGAGACCTGATTTGAGTGATTAGCAATGGCAGTGTTCTGGAGCAGACATCATTCTTTGCAGAGATAACAGCACAAAGATGACTTTAAGAGGATCATCTGCATCCTAGGATGCAAAAAAGAAAAAACAGATAATAAGGACCGAAATTGTTTCACTTCAAGATTACAAAATAACGCCAAAGCTATAATTTATACTTGAAAGTGCATTAAATCACAGTATGTAGTCTTTGTAGAGTCAGCTGTTCTTTGTTAACACACAAGCTACCCCTTTTTCCATCTGTTGTCATGTGGAGACAGGACTTGATTTGAGAGCTAAATTGAAAGGAATACAGAGAAGATGAGTTCTTTTCCATGTTTACCTTGAATTAACAATTTCAATTTTTGTGTTTAATGCAGAGAGACAGTTTAACAATTGAGGATTACAACTGATAATTTTTTATTCATGGTCTGTTTTTATAAATCACTTTTAATGATTCAACTGAATTTTTGGCAAAGCTGTGGTCTGCTGATTGCCTCTGCACTTCAGTTAATATTGTTAAAGCCAAAGTGGAGAAACTAATCTAAGGATTAGAGGACAGTATAAAAGACACATGAGTTTAGCTCAAGGACAGCGCAGTAGCTTTAACCTCCTGTGTTGCTCTTTGTCTCCATGCCCATGCCTTGCCTACTTTCTCCACCAAAGACCAGGGATTCTCCTTTCTTTGAATGGACACTGTTATAATGTGTCTGCCACTTCAAAACCTGATTTTTGAAGTGTTGAGTGACCTATTCCATCGTGAGTTTGATTTCCACTGAAAAGATTGACCTTGAGAAATAAGAGCACTTTTTTTCCTTTAAACTGAAGCAAAGGAGGAACAAAAGCCTGAGTTTTAGATAATTATCTACTCATCTGAGGTTGTCTTCCTGGCAGGTTTAAAAGCATGGAGGTTCCTGATGTTGAATGTGTTTAAAGTTCTTGCATTTTGCCACTGCAGGTCAATTTGCTGTTTTCTTCTCAGTGCTTCAGTGCCCAACCAACGTGGAACAGGCCAAGGCACTGAGAAATTGTTGTGTGAGGCGTTTTGCAGGCAGTGCTCTTGTGTTGTGGGGCGTCCTTGATGGCACCTCTTCAGAACATCTGACTCATCTGATGTGCATTCATCCACCGCTCTTCAGATGAAAGGACAATTAAATACAAATGGCCCGAAATATGATGAGTCTCTGTATTTAGCAAATGCTACAAAGATCTGGTTTAATGTTTCCTCCTTGTCCAAATGCTTCTCTAGCCTGTTTGGTATTTTTGGCTTTAATAGCTATCGTTCTACTGTTTGTGGTATGTTCAGCATGTCATTCACATTGCAGCAAACATTTGCTGCAGCAATAAACAAGTGAGAGGTGTCTGTGCAGTGCTGAATGGTTCTTGCTAAGCTGGATGGAAGGAAGGGCTGCAGTTATTTTGGATATGCATGGCCTCACATGGAACCATGTTTTCATTATGTCCTTTTCTACTCAGACTGTGCTAAATCACAGTTTTCTGAGGAGGGATCTCTGAGATTTCAGTTAGGAAATTAAAAAATAACCATCACTCAACTTGAACCTTGAGGATGGATGTAGGAACTGTTGTGTCAGGGAATGAAAATAACTGATAGACTTGTGACTACTGTGTTTATCCTGATCCTGCACTGGTCCATGGTTCCAATGTGCATGTTCATCCTGTGCAATACAGATTGCTTTGGATCCTCTGTATGGTTCCTTTCTTTCAGGGAATGACATCATAAATACCCACATTCTCATGGTGCTTTGCAGTGAAAGTTTATTGCTGTTCTTTTCAGAGCAGTTGCAGTAAGATGTCATTTTTGTACAGGTGTTTGAAGGGTAGCTTTGGTTTTTATCATATTCTTGTTTTTCTTCCTTTCCCTGTTTATGTTGCAAACTATTAAGCAGCTGCCTACAAGACAAATATAAGATATCTGTATGATGACAATTAATTGCTTATATAACTGATAAATTAATGTATACACATTGTTAACTTATTACCTCAACACATAGTCACAATAATATTGAAAATGGAACCTTCTGGTTTTAAAAAAAGTGACAACTGTTTTTGGCTTAACAGGGAAATTCGTTAGAGGCCTCTTTGTAAGTAAAGAGTTGAGGATTTAAGGGGCATCAAAAGAAATAACCTTCTATTATTAAATATCTCTATGCACTGTGTGTGGCTTTTAAATACTTATTTGTTTGACTGGCTACTGTAAGTGTTTTTATTTTGAATGTTCAGAATGAGAGGTTTGTATTTTTGGGAGAGAGAAGTAAGCTGAACTTTCCTAAACCAAGTTTTACTGCTCAAAGTTTGAGAATATGTGTGGAGTAACTGATCCAATAAGCTGCTTAAAAAACCCCCACTTTGGGTGTTAGGGAAGGAGGTAAATGCAAAAAAAAAAAAAAAAAAAAAATTTGAAGTGATGTGTAGTTTCTCAGTTGCTTCGGTGTGTGTTGTGATATTTTTGGTTTAGTGGTTTTTTTTTTCCTGTTATGAACTGGTGTCTTTTATGAGTTGGTCTTGATCCATGTCTTTTGAGAAATGGCATTGTTGAACTTTCCTTGATTGATTTTGTTATGCTGTTTTAGAGATGCAAAGATGAAAATTTTAATATAGAGATGGTCCCTTTCATATTTTTGCATCGAGTTCTTGGCTTATCAATTAATTTTAAGTGACAATAAAGGAAAATAAAGGCCACGGAGAAGTGGGTTGCAAGTACAACTCACTGTGTGAGTGACAAATTGCAATTAAGGATGAAAATAAGTGACCAAATTGTTGAAATTATTATTAGGGGGGAAAACCCAAACAGGATATAAGAGAAGATTGAAACTACAGTCTGCATACAAAATGCTGCAAGTCTGTGTTCAATTAGATGTGTTTGTGTGCTCTGCATGCCCTGTGTAGGAGAGTAACACTAATCTTGGCAGCGCTGCAAGAACACTGAGAGTTTACAGTCATGTCACAGGCAATGAGGAAACAGGATTTATTTCTTAGGTTAGTCAATTCTCTCTGCCCTTCTCCTAAGCAGGAAATGGAGAGCAGTACCAAACTGCTGCAACCCAAATACCACTTTTTGCCTAGGTAGCCATCCCACTTATTCTGTGCTTTTCTTATCCCGTTGAGACATGACCGTGGTTTGTGAAGGGTATCTTATGGCCTGGGTAGAGTGACATTTAACATTCGTAGCAAAGTCATTTCTGCAAGTTAAGAATAGCAGTGTGTTATGAGCAGAGCCTAGCTCACCGACTCTGGGTCTGTCATTTTTGGAAAGCAAAGAGGAGGTGATACTGGTTCCCAGCACTGTGCTTCCTGCCACCCCTACCAATTTCCCTGCAGCTGGCACTGGATAGAGGGAGATGGGAAACCAAAGTCACACCAAGGGAATGGCAAAGGAGAACTCCCGCGCTGCCTCTGTGTGCCAGGGAGCACATGCTGTGTGGGTACAAACTAGAGGCTTTCCAAGTATCACTTTTGCAGATAAGGATTGGTTTAAAATGACCAAAATTGGTCTGCTGGGGTTGTACTGCAGTAGTGAGGTGGCAGCCAGGGCTGGGCTGCTCTGCAATCTGTATGGGAGACCAGGAAAGGTCAATTTCCTGACAGATGGGGTGGTGTAGGAGAGGACTGACATGGGATAAAGTCAGGAGGTGGAGACCCACCCAGCATGTGATGAGTGAGGTGTTAGAAATGTGACTCTGGGCAAGCCTTAATCTTCATAAGTCATAAATTAATTTTCAATTTGGTGGTGTGTTGCAGTTAGAATTCCAAATGAGTACCTCACTTGGAGATCTCTGAAAGTATCAGGAAATGAAAAGAGACTAAAACTGCAAGTAGCCCTGGCTTGTGCAGACAGGCATCAGCTGTCTGTAGTGAGGCCCTAACAATGGCACCAAATTGGAGCTCTATTTAATGAGCTTATTGGTAGCAGAATTACTAATCTAAGTTGCCTTGTTGTAATTCTCTGATCTCTTTAGACTCATACTGTTTTCCTTAAATTAAAAATATGGGCTGGGTCCTATCCTTCTCCATGGGTTGTTCTAGTAAAAGTGCACCATGGCTGCAGCTCTGAGCTTAGAAACAACTTGTGTTCCTGCCCCTTGGAAGGATTTCTTTGCACCAGCCACTGCCATAAATGCTCAGGACTGCCCTTCAGGTGCATGATGCAGTTAATGCCTGCTAATCAACCGTGGGCAGTGCTGGAAAATTACTTAAAAATGTACTTGGTTTTAAGACAGTCTCTATGAGCAGCAACCTTGGAAGGTGACAGAACTCCAGTTCTGCCTCACTGATGTGATTTTGGTTGCCTTGTTCGTCCATGCGAAGCCTGACCAGAAAGTTTCCAGTGTGAAATACACCCAACCTAGTTTAAGGTGAATCAGATCTAACCTAGGTAAGTGCATGGATGTGTTCCAAGTGCAAGTGAAAATACGGTTTGAAGCTAGAGGTTGGTGGAAGAGTCCCTAAAGCTTGCAGTTTTTCATTCTCAATTTGTCATTAGGACTGTTACAGAGAAGGGATTAACAAATCAATGCTGGCTAAAACGAGAGAAAATCAATAAGAAACTGTAGTGAACTGGAACAAAGCTATCAATTTGCAGCATTCTCTGCAAAGAAATCTCATCCATACCTCCTTTTATGGATGGGAAAATAATGCCAAAATGATGATGATTTGAGGTTAGAGTAATTGTTTTTTACCTGGCTGACCCTAGAACTTTAGGTCAAGAAACTTCTGGTGTAAATCCTGCTTATCTTTCCTATTTCAGTTGTGTTGATGAATTTTATTGGCAGGTTCTGTAAGACTGAAGTCTTAGGGAAAGATAGTCAAGGAGAAATACAGAATTAAAGTTACCCTCACAGGAATTTGATTGAGCAGTCTTTTTAATGGTTTACTTTCTTGTATTAGTGGAAGTGGCTTTGTTAGTTGTTCATTGTTTTTCTGTCTCCTTAAGAAGAATGTTACTGCTGGAAAGTTACTCTTTCATAGGTAGTATGCATTCTGAAGGTTGAGAATATACTGCATTACTGGGTAGGTTACTGCAGATAAATGAGGTGGGAGGGAGCCTAGTGGTGCCAACTCCTCCTGTTCACTGTGTTGTAACATTGGTACTTTCAAACCCATTTGTCACTGTGGGGCCATAAACTCACCAAGGCAGTGCTGGGACACAGACTGCTTCTCTCTGCTCTGAATTTAGGGATTTTGGATTTAGTATCAACCTGGGTTGTGCTTTTACTTTTACGCCAGTGAGGGTGTTTGTATTTCCCTGATGTTTGGAGCTTTCACTTACCAGTGAGTCACTCAAACTCTGGGCCCTGCCAGTCTTTCTGGCCTTCGTGCTTAGGTTATAAGTTATTGTAAAGCTACTGTTTAGTGAAAGATTCAGCAAAGAGAGATTTGTGTTTCTGCTCTGGTGCCATGGCACACAGCAGCTTTCCCAGATTGCTGTATTGGGTAGCCTGCTCAGTGCAGGGACCTGTTTGTCCTCCCACCTGGTGGCTCATCTCCCCTTGCCTGTTGGCTGCCTTTCTCTAATTTAAACTGAAGTTGTCAAAGGCAGAAGCTACTTCTGGACACTGTGTTTTAGATGGTCTAATACAGTCTGGGCCTTTGCCCCAGCATTCAACCAACAGAACTGTTCTTGTGGAATGAGGAGGGGAAGAAAAAGTAAAAGTGATTCATCTAGTCCTGTGAGGACAAAAATGCTAAACTGTCTCCTGTTTAAAAACCTGTCTAAAGGTTTTTTCTTGGCCTTCTGGCAGTTGATTGCTGAGGTCTCCATAAATTCAGTGGATTTTGCATGTAATCAGATGCCAGCAAAGACAGAAAAAACCCTATGCTTTGCAGTATTTTTTTTTGTCATAGCAAAATAAATAAAAACCTTTTAGAAAGAATTTTTTTAAAAAATTCATTCTCAGGGAGGAAAAAATGGATAGTTCTTACCTTAGAAGTATGATTTTGAAAATGCATCCTTCTACAGCTTCCCCCTTTAGCTCCCATTTTTAACAATTCCTCCTTCCCAGGTGTAAAACTAATGTAAACAATCCTTTTCTTGGTAACAAGTGCATCAGGATGCAGATGTTTGTTTTTTCCAGAACATTGTTTGGCATAATGTTGTTCTCTTAAGTGTTAAATTAAAAAGTATTAAATAGCCAGATTTCTTACTGGTGATAGCTTCAGTGGAAATCCCTTTTGTCTAGTTTTTTTAATTTTTTTGAAGTTGTCAAGGTTTTCCTGCAGCCTCCACTGTTAGTTGATTTCAAAAGTGTGAGTCTATTTAAAGCCTTGGAAATCTCAGACCATGGTTCATTTTTATAGAAAGGAAAAAAAAAAGAAAAAGCTAGGTGCTGCTGGACCTCACAAGAGAATACTGAGGGGAAGGAATGAAAGCCATTTAACAATGTCTAACAGATCAGACAATGTTATTACAGTGTCTGAAATTTGATTAAGTGTTATGACAAGATACATTGCTGGTGTTTATAACTATGCAATTCCTTTATTGCTTTTCTATATGCTAAGATAGTGTACTTCATCTTGGTTTGTGTTCTGATGCAAGCATAGGATATGATTTTTGCTTCTTGGATCTTATTCCCTGCTCATATTTCCTCTGTTTGGCCTTCTATTTAGATTTCTCATGGTTTTGTGGTGTGGTTTTATTCTTTTTAATGTGTGGATGAAGAAAAATCCTTTTTCTTCGGTACTTTTGGGAAAGGGTTTATGACTTAAACACACAAAAGTAAAATCCAGAAATAGAAAACAATGAATTGATTTTTTTTTTCTTTGACTTCTTGATCTGCTACTGCTCTTTTTTAGGATTTAACCACTACAAAGAAGAGATAAAGGCATCCTGATTTTTTAAAAGATGTGTTCCTCACTGTGATAATTAAGTTGAAATGAAAAAGGAACACCCATTTCTGGGGTAAACAGCTCTGTATCTATAACATTTAGACAATAATTGGTTTATGATTATTAAAAAAAATCCAACTTTGTGACTTTTGGAAGCAGTTACAAGTTTTTTTTCAAAAGTTTGCTAGAAAATAAGAACAGGAAGTGTGATAGAAAGCATTACAAGGTTTTAATTATTGTGGGTATTTCAAATTCTTGGTTTAAGTGTATTTCTTCCTTACCATGAAAACCATCTAGAGAGATGGCTCTTCTCCTGTTTGTGTCTCCAAAGTCTTCCCATTTGGCTTTGGAGTCTTCCCAGTGGTTTAGATCATTGAGGCTGCTGTGGTGCCATGCAAGCAGAGTTTTACACCTGGCTGCAGACCAGCCTGCTGAGATCAAGCAGTGTTTGTGGTATGATGGGAGCCTGCAAGTCCTGCCATTAGTTTTCTCCTGGGGGGAATATAATACTTTGGGCTCAGCTGTGGTGGTGAGTTCAGCACATCAGCAATGCCCTGGAGTTGCTTTCAGAATGCCTTGAAAACTTGTTGGGTGAGAAACAAGTGAAATGAATGTGTTTGCTGGAGAGCTGAGGTGTTGTGGTTGTCATACATTAAAGCTCTGCAAAATCATCTCTGTAAAAGCCGGTCCAGTTTGCAGTTTAGCATTGCAGCCATTGCTGGGAAAGGTGCTGTGGGGCTGGCTTAAAGGCAGAAGTGGTAGAAATGTTTCCTGCATTGAAGTCTGGGAAGCATTGCAGTAACTTCCCATGTTGGCTGCTTGCAGCTTCTTCAAAGTTCCCACTGTATCATTGGCTGCTTTTTGACCACCGTGCTCAATTCAGTATCCAGGTGTATATATCAGGGACTCTGCTGTGGCTTTGTGAGGCAAATCTGTCTCAGCATCTTTCCTTTAGAGCAGCTGGCAAAAGGCAATCTTTTCACCTTTACTGAGTACAAGGTCTGCTTTGAGTACATGTATGAAGGACTGATTCAAGTCTGAAGCCTCTATTTGATCCTACCCTTTGTTTCATCTTCTTGAGTGGATTGTTGGGCAAGGAGAACATTTATTAAAACAATTCTTATCAGTGCTGGAAATACAGGTATTTGAGAGCCTAAGTTTTATTACCAGTGATCTTATCTTGAGCTAGTAGGTATCAGCTTGTCTTTTGAAAATCTGAATTTTCCATGTCTGAGAGGATTACTTTGAAAGTGCATGCCAGGTTCTTTAGAACACACAGATCGATTTTTTCGCTTCACAGTGAATCTAATGTTTTCACTGGGAATGCAAGTCACAGGTTGTGGGAGGGGATGTTGTCAGTCTTCAGAAACCAAAAATTCACAACCTTCTTTTTGCTGTTTCATGGCACCTGTTGTGCTTTGATTCCTAATTCTGTTTTAAAAGAATACAAAATATTATTTCATGTTACTCTACCAAGGAACCTTAAACAAATGAGATAATGGAAATCTGTGATGACAGTCACTTTTGAAGTGCATATTCCTACAACTTCTTCCTCTTTGATAATGCTGTATCTACTCAGTATTTTTATCTGGGACCTCTGTCACACAGAACTGGGACTAAGAAAAATGTGGAGACTTGAAGAAATGTATTTATATAATGGTCAGTTATATAACTTTGTCAGGAATTTTTTTGTTCAGTTTACATGTTAGACATAAATCTCCTAAACAAAACATAAAGTTGAGATTTGCAACTTGTGTAAATGAGAAAGTACTTGGAACAGAGTAATAGGTGTCTTTCTCTTAGTTTATCTGTTTGCATTGAGTCTTACAGGATTAATTTGCTGTCTCTGGTTTTCCTTGCCACAGCAAGTCTGAAATGCAGACTGCTTGGAGAAGCATGAAAAGCAAAATGCTTGTGTCTTTTTACTTGGAAAGATTAAGATAGTATTTGTGAATTACAGTGATGGTGTTTAATAATCTTAAGATACAAATGTTTTAACTCAGCTGACAAGCTGTTCAGAAATATGAAATCGGATTTGATGTGGTGTTAATATCTTTCATGTTTGAGAGATAAAGTCCCCCGTTCTCATCTCTTTAACAAATGAGGGCGCAGTAGTGTCCTGTGTTCCTTTTCTGCATGGTACATGGAGACATCTACAATGTCTTGTGGCCAAATGAGTCAGGAGTGCACTGCTGGTATTCAGGGTCTTCAAGGGTGGCTGCTTTTGTGTGTGAGGCCTCTGTTTTGCAGGCAGATTGGCAGAAAGCCAGTGAAAAAGGACTGTTTATTCACTTATGCTGCATTCATGCTCAGCATGCCATGCCAGAGAGAATTCTAATAAAGTCATTTTATCAGAGGACTTCAAATTTAGTAATGCTAAGTATGTGAGAGACTACTGATGAACCTCTGCTGAAATTAAATATACATTCCAGGTTGCCCTTTTTTTGCCTGTACGCTCCCTCTTTTTCTTTTACTTAGTAACAAATTCTGTTAGATAACCTGTGCTCCTACAGGGATTTCAAATTATACTCCTGTTTATTGACAACATGTTTTTTGGCAACAGGTGACATGCTTCCAAAACATCTCTTCCATTTAGTGAGACTGCACGTGCTTTCTCTTTGGAGTCCTGTATTTGCAAGAGAAACAGGAATTTGGTAATTATGGAGCTAAGCACTCTATTTTGATAGTTTGAGGAATCCGAAGCAAAGTCCAAAAAACTTTTATTCAGGCTAGATAAATGTGATTGTGATGCATTTGTATTGAATGCTTATGCATTTATTAAGAGAAATTTTTTAATATACCAAATAATACTCGTATTTGGATTTCATCTAACTCTCTTATTCAGTTCTGCATGTTGGCTGGTACTCACTGGGAAGAGGAATCGAAAACATTAAAACACTTGGAATGATGATGCTAAATTAGTTTTATGTTTGAGCTAGTGAAAGTGAACTTCTGAATTCTAGCTTAGTTCCTCAATGAGACCATTTTAATGTTATTCACTTATTAATTTTTAATTCATTTCATGGTAAGACAGAGATGTAAGAAATGTTTGTGTTGTTACATTTAATTTACATACACCTAGATATAATTGAAGAGGATTACTTCCATTTTGGAGAGCTGGTATTAGAAAAGCTGTGGTTTTTGCATTTGTCCAACCTGCACCTCCCAATACTTTAGGTAATTTGCTTTCACTCATAATTTGTTTGACAAAGATCTCTCATGCAGGACCATAATCATTACACAGGCCTTAGCTGGAGCTTCCTCGTGAGGTATTTTGCTGCTGTGCTTTTTCCTCTGTTTTTTTTTCCCCTTGCTGTCTTGCCCAAGAGAGTTGTTGTTGTGTAGACCTACTGAGAGCCATCTGGTGTGCCTGCTGGGAAGGCAGAGCTGCACACCTAAACAAGCCTGTCACACTGTTCACATTTGTCATAGTGCTGGACCTGCACCTGGGAGGGATGGTCTGCAGAGACAGCTTTGTTACCTCTTTTGAAAGTGTTTGACCATAACCTTTTGGATACTTCAGTGCATTATTTCTTAGAGAAAAGACTTTCTCCAAAGTTGATGTGGCTATAAGCAAGTGTCCTTGGCATTTGAAAGCTCTTCAAGGTCTACAGTGAGTTTGGATCTTCAGGGGGATAAGTGTTCAGGCCTGCCAGTCACTGTCTCCAGGACACTATATTCTGTACATTCTCCTGCTTTTAGAAAGGAGACACTTCTATACTGTAGAAGCCTGAAGGCATTGCTTCTTACCCATCCTTTTTTCAGCTAATGGCAGTACCTTGAGGTGAGATGTGGTAGCACTTTTATTTCCCCTGGATCAGAGTCAAACTTTTCAGCTGAGTTTTAGAGCTAACCTGCCTGATCCTTAAATAGTCTTTTTCTTGCTGTGACTATGTACCAGCACATTTCACCCATCCTCCCCTGGCAGATTCTGCTACCAGAGTTGCTGAAATTAATAATACTTAGTGGTCAATAGTTACATTCTCCACCTCTTTCTCAAAGCATGAGCACTGCTACATGTAGAAAACCCCACAAATGCTTCTCTCCTGTATTTCTGTCTTTGTTAGACACTTCAAATCTGCCATTACTGGATGGAGATGTGTGAAGGCTTGAGGACCAGCACATTGCTAGTCATAACAAGGCAAACTTCATGATCCTTAGGGAGCAGGAGGAATGCACCTGTGGATTTACATGACTACAAAATTATTTTGTCAGCTGAGTGTGCGTAAGCCCAACTGCATCTTCCCATCTAGAAGGTTCAAAGTACTGTTTGTACTGCAGCTCTTGTCTCGTTGCCATGCTAAAATCAGAAAGCATTGTGTACCTGTCTTCTGCTCTGAGTCATGTCCCAGTGGGCTGGGTTCTCAAACACTCTTTGCAGGTGAGCTGGCTTGGAACAGCAACACAGTTCAGAGCTTATCTTAGGAAAACAGCTGCAAAAGGAAGAAGGGTAAGACCCACATGGTTAAATAGAGCACTTGGGTTTCTGATGGACAGAGGAGAATGAAAGGCACAAGGTAAAAGCCAGCAAGCATTCCTATGTGTAGTATAACTGTTCATAGGAAATCTCTTGTATAGAACCCATTGATACTCTTTTGCAGACAACACTCAGCTCTGTAGTGCTCTTGACAGGAGACCTGAAATGCAACAGGAGTTCCTGGGTCAAGTCCAGTGTTGATACAGAGAGGTGCACTCAAGTCTGGGGAGCTCTGAAGTATCCAGAGGAGTTGCCCACCAGGTTGTAAAGCCATAAGACTGCCCAGTTTCTGGTGGCTGTCATAAAAACTAATGGTATAAAAGGTACCTGAGATTCATTTAAAGTGGTGATGGCAGTGATTGTCTGTGAGAAGTCTGAGTCTGTCTGAGTATGGTGTTAAGGCAACTTTTCCTTGAAAGGCTTGTGGTAATTGTGATGATTTTTAAAAAGAAATTTATTGAAAGCTTGTTTTCAAAAAATCCCCAAAACATGAAATTTCAGGTTCTAATGCCAAAGTGAAACAGCAAGATTGTAGTCTCATGTTGTCTATATTAAAAAAATCTCATGTTTTTAATTTAACTTTACAGTAACGTTGTAGCTTCAACTGAGTTTCTAAAATGTTTTTGGGTAACAGTACTCTAGCTGTTGTTTGACAAACATTCAGTTCTACATGCAGCTATACAGAGAATGCTTAATTAGGCCTATTGATTTGAGAAGTAAGGTAAAGCTGGGAATGATTAAGTGTAACAGATTTTAGCACCATCCAAATGTTTTTAAGAAATTAAACATTTATTTATGAGCAAGAATAAGCATACTGACTTTGTCTCTTGTGGGGGACAAGTGAATAAATAGGCTAATAACATGGTCAGTGAAATGGTGAGAAGTTGCTGTTTGTTGTCAATTTTTTTTTTTTTTTTTTTTTAACGAAATTGAAGACCACTGAAAAATGAAACAGTTTTAGAATGTGCTGCTGTATTGCTCGTGGCAGCTTAAAGTTCATGTGGTCTGGTATAGGCTGCTCAGGCTGACTTGAAATTTTTTTTATATTGGATTTGAGAAATCTTCTGGAATTGGGCCAGATGGTTATGAGTTCCAGTAAATGACTAAAAGTGAAATTGTGACTAAATGACTCTTTCACTGATATCTAAGCCATTGGAATATGTGTTATCACAGTGGCTGAAAAATCACTTAATTATTTCCGAGAGCTTTATTTTAGTTAACGTAACTCTCTTCTTTTTTCTAATACTGATTTGGTTTATGATCTATTGGATTCAGTAAGTATTTGAAGTTTGAATTTTCCATGCCCTATGTCATGTTAATGTGTTTTTAATGCTGGGAAAGCATAATTTATTCTTGTGAAGGTTTGCAGAGTAATAGCACATAGATCCTTAGAGAAGAGCGAACAGTAACAGCAATGTTATGAGCTTAACCCAGTATTTTTTAATGCTGCTGTGTATGAAGGCAGCAGAGCATTTTCTGTTCTAGCTTTCTGTTTGGTTGCCCAAATTTATTGCAGTAATTTGCTACTCAGGAGAGAAATTTCAGTGTTCACCCTCTGTTCTCAGTTTGCTTTTTTTTGAAACAGTGACCAAAACCGATCCATTCATCCTTAAATTGTAGACTTGTTCAGCCCTAGAGTAGTATTGATGATGCTGAAAACATAAGATGGGTTGTTCTGAGTAAATACTTGCAGGAAAGGGAACTTTCCTTTAGAAAAATCAGAGTTCAAAAGTCCACTCTTGTGAGATGATTACAGTTTCTTTGAAGATCACATATTTATTTTAAGACCCAAAAGTCTGGGGGGTTTTGAGGAGGTACCTGTCTCAGTTTACTCTTAACAGAAACTGATGGATGAAAATCTTGTGATGAAAATCTTACTAGGTTTGTTCAGCAGGGAGAAGAGAAAGTTTCAAGGGTACAGAGCAGCAGCCTGCAAGGAGGTTCATGGAGAAGATGAACTTGGAGAAACAAAAGACACAAATAGAAACACGAGGTTCGGACTTAATGTAAGGAAAATCTTTTCCACCACGAGGACAATCAAGCAGAGGAACAGGCTGCCTGGGGAGGTTGTACCATGTGAGCCTTATGGAATGGAAAAGATCTCATGGCTGATTTGCTTGGGAGCGGGAGCTTGGACTGAACCTCCGGAGGTTGCTTCGACCCTGGATAATCCTGTGGTCCTAAGGTCTTGGTTTTGTCCTCAAAATTGTTTCCACACATGCTCGAGACTGAGAATTATGAAGCTTCAGTCCAGTGCTGTAATAATAAGCTGTCAGAGGGATGAGTTTTCAGGGTAGTTGTTAAAATGTAATAGGCAAGACTCAAGTTCAGTTTGCAAAAGCGATGCTTCTTACTAGGGGCAACCAGTGAGAGAGAAGGAAATTGAAGAAATCATGCTGGTTTTTTTTGCTGTCAGCTATAATACACATTTTGGGTGTAGCAAAATGTATAGAAGCATTATGCAAGCAGCTCAGAGCTCTCAATGTGCCCCTCTGCATAAAATAAGGTGCTTGTATTACTCTGATAGGGTAGAAGCTGGCATCTTCTTTGCAGCACTGGCTTTGGAAAAGAAAGACTGTAACTGAAATAGCAGCTTGGAAAAACTGCTTCATGGTTCAGTAGTTCTTTGTTGTTATTTTGTTTTAGCCCAGAAACACTAAAATTAGCTGTCCTCTCCTCTTTGTTCTTATTTTCCTTGAACTCCAAAGTTTGCAAAGTAGAAAATGAGTTGAGAAGCTACTCTGCAGTTTAACTATCCATGCACTGAAAATCAGAGCCCTTGATCTGGAGGCTTAAAATGATAATTTTGATTTTAAGGGTTTATTCTGCAGTTTCTGTAGCTATTTACTGTCTTTTAGCATAAATTGCTCTTTGGTCATACAAAATTAAGTTGAATCAGTTTACACTGACAGTTTTGCTCTAAATTTATAAGACAAAGTCTGATTCTGTGTCCTCACTGTCCTCTGTTTTCTTTTGAGTAGCAATAGATGCACAGGCTGTGTGACAGATAGGCTATTGAAATTAGTTCACTAAAAACAGGCTCTGCTCTTCAGAAAATTAAAAAACCTGATGTCTGCAATGTTGTGTTCTTCTGCAAGGGTAAACAGAAAATGAGACAGAGGAGCTTAGAGGTGACACAGATGTGACTTTGTCATCGTTAAAATGTTTCTTGAAAAAGACTGTCCTGATTCATGAGAATCTTTTTTATTTGAGTGTTTCTTCTGAGTTGCAGTATTAGTCATCTAGAATCATGTATGCTGTCTGCAGTTCTTTTTAAGGATCTTTGCTTGTCTGAAGAAGTTCCCTTTATTTTCCTTCTTTCTCACAGCGGTATGTGAACCTTTAAGCACAAAGCTAACTTTTTCACCTCAATTACTCTTGACATGTTAAGTCAGCTTTATCCACAAATAACTGTGCTAGAAATAAGGCTTTTGTTTTTAATTTGTTTATTTTCTACATATGCCTGGACTTTTTACTTTGGGTTTGAATTCAAGGCCTCATAATCAATTTTGTGGGAAAACGGCACATAGTCCAAGGTTTTATTTGTCTTTGAGATCTGCAAGAAAGCAACGAGGAACTTTTTCAGTTCTTTGCAAGAGCAGCAAAGCTGCTGTTCTTAGACCATGTTGCTTGTGGATATGGTTTTGGCCTGATAAAATCGCTGGGGTTTGAGCTGTATATTTGCAAATCACCCAAAGCACCAGTCTTTTGCTGGAGGCTGCCTTGGCTTTTCAAGACTTAATGCATGGTGAATAGCTGATACTCACTTCCTAGTAGTTGCCCCTTGCAGGGGAGAATAAGGAATGGAAGAGCACCTGATAGCTTTTCGTAGCAGATAAAGCACTTTTGTGGGATTACTCGGGTGCCATCTGCAAATCTGGTTTGGTTGAAACATGGCTGGGGAGGAGAAGGGTTTGCTCTGTGTACAGAGCAAGTGGCAAAGTTTTGTGGTGGGTGGCTCACTGCTAATGAAGATACCACCCCGTGGGTTTGATTGGGAAACTGCTTTATTGGAGGCTTTCCTGGAGTGTCATAGCAGGGTCAGCACCACTTCCATGTGTGGACAGTCCAGATTGTTGATTCCTTCAGTGCTGTTGGCAGAGATGGTGGTTGCTTGTGTTGCATGCTCTGAAGTCAGAAATCTGAACATCACTGAAGCGATACATTCCATGCATGTAGCTGGAAAGGTGCCGTATCAATTTAGTTGAAGGCATTGAAAGGATACCATAGTGGACTGAGATTATTTAAAGTGCTTGGAAAAATTTGAGATGGTTAAAAGGCAAAGACTTTTGAAAGGCTGTTCTGAATGCAGCTTGCCATTGAACCTATAATCCCCTGTTATACCTATTAATTTGAATTTCTGTATAACAGCAAGGTTTGGGGCAAGTGATGAAGTGTGAAATTTCTGGTTTTTTTCATACATAGCACTTAGCACTAAAGTGTCTCTTGCAGGTTTGCATATTTTTCAAAATTCTCTGTAGTTGTGAAGCTCCAGAGGATTATTGCAGTTATTGGTATCATTGTGTGTGTGTGTCAGAATTGTGGAATGGGCAAAGGAGAAACAAAAAAAAGTTACCCTTTTTCTTTCCCACATGTTAAAGTACATTAGAAATCACACTAGTTACTTGAAAGTGTATTGTTATTGTTCATGTTGAGAGGGCAAGTCATAGTGGTTCCCAACATAATCTGATTTCACATTGAGTTCAAAGTATGCACATCTGTAATGCTGAATGAATTTTGCAGTGGTTTGTGGATCTCTCTGCAGCATATGTGGAACACCATTGAAACACAAAATACTGAAACATTAGGCAGGATTTATAAACTTTTCTGGTAGTGACGAAACAGACATTCTTTGCTGTTTCAAGGTGAAGTCCAAAAATAAGCACCTCAATTTATGATAAATAGCCTGTACATTAGATGTTGTCAAGGGCTCTTGAGTTAAACATGCTTGAATTTTTAGATCAGGCTGGTTTTGAGAGATGATGTGCCAAAATAGAGCTGGAAAATTTTGACAGTGGTACTGCATTTTTTTTCATTCTTTCAGTCACAGAAGGGAGCAAACAGACCTGAAGGAAACAGACCTGTATTTTCTTACCCCCCTCAGCCCTGCTTTGAACCTACTGCTTGATAAATGTAGGCTTCGAAGGGGAAGAAGGAATTCTTTTGTATCCTGTCCCCCTAAATGGTTGCATGTCAGAGTTTATTTTGCTCGTGTTGTAACAGTGGTACTGCAGCTCTGTAGGAGCATTCTGTGGCTGTGAGCCTCCCTGGCAGCTTGCTTTCACGCCTGCAACTTGCCTTGTTTAATTCGACACAAAAAAATTCTGCTGAAAATGATCTGGACACAAGAGTGTAGGCATTTTTGTTGCTGCTGTTCCAGAAAAAGAGGCACAAGGTGGGAAAAGGAAGAGATTTCTAGTGGTAGATTTATTACGCTCTAAAAAAAACCCCAAACTTATCCAGAGGGTTAGAAACCTGAAGAACTTTTCTGCTGAGTTGCAGGTTAAGTTTTAGTCTGTTTTAATCAGGGAGTAGTGTATAGCAAGCTTTCACTCCCATGGTTTGATTATCAGTGAGTCCTGCTCTCCTTTGTATATGGCTGAACAGGATAATAAAATTAGATAGTGTTTCACCACACTTTCCTCAATCAGAAACTGAGAATTGAAGCTGAAATGCATCTCTCAGAATAAGGCATGTTCACTTCTTGGTAATTTTGCCACCAAAATCAGCTTTCAGAGTTCTGACACCTCTGATCAGGGACAGCTCTGTTGGTGTTGCACGAATATGCCACGAGTCTGTTCTTGGAGGGCAGAAAATTTGTTCTGTTGGAAGAAGGTGGGTTTATAGCACTGCAGGTCTGAAATCAGAAGTATGATGTAAGTCTGGGAGTAAACTTGAAGGCAGAGCATCAAGTTCTTCCTGAAAAGTTTTAAACTCATCCACTGGGTGAGCTAAAAAGCCATATTTGAAGAGGCAGCTTTCGCTTTGAAAAACTAACTTGGATATCAAGTAGCTTTGTGATTTGTGGTTGCATCACTTGTCAAGTGGTACTGGTTATGCAAGTAATATTTGAGTGCTCTGCTGTCCCTAGAAGAGGGGAAATTGGGATTTAAGGTGTGTTTCAGGTTTCCTGTCTCTGCCAGTTCTCCTCACTTCCTAAAAGAGAGAATGACTTGGCAACCTACAAAAGCCCCTTATTTAAGTGAGCTATGTTCTTCTAAAGATACTATCACCTGTCCTCTGAAGTTTGAAAGTAGTGCACACTGCTCAGATCAGTAGCTGAACTGTTTGGTTGGTGTCCTCAGCTGTGCTGCAGTCCCCTGGGAATTGCCCAAGAGAGCTGGAGCAGTTTAGAGCAGCCCAATAGCCCAGGGTGTGACTGCAGGCTGGAGGAGACACGGTGGCTCCTGGCAGCCCCAGGCTCTGGGATGCAGTGCTGCCATGGGGAAAGCCTCTGGCATGCAGAGCTCAGGGGCTGCAAGGCTGCTCAAGGGTATGTCTGCAGGCACTGGGTTGTGCTGTGGTCCCTACTGCTAGAGCCAGGGGTGTGCTGATGTTTGAGCTGGCTGGAGTGAGCCAGGGCTCTGCAAGGCTCTGGGAGCTCCTGAGGTACAGCACAGAGCTGCACCAGCACAGGGCAAGATTCCAGGCTGGGTTTGGTTGGGTGTAACTTCAGTGAGTGCGTGGTCAGCCCTCATCTCTCTGTGCAGGTGCACCAGGGCTGGCTCTAACACCTAAACTAGCTGGTTTAGAGACAGCCTGGCTCTTGTGCACTGTGCAGTCACCCTTGTACTGCACTGCAGATATTTGCAGGGTTATATTCTGGGGTTTGGCCTCTGCATCCAGGATTTTGGGGGTGCAGAAGTTGGATAAAGCCTTGCTCAGGCTGCAGATATTGCTCTGTACCTCTGAGAGAACCAAAATCAAATCCTTTTTCTTTCTATCCACAAAAAAATAAGTACCAAAATTGGATGAGAAATAGAACAACCTAATGCATTCTGAGAAAGCAGATATTAAGACAACTGTTAGAAATAGTGGTTTATGTCTCTAAACTATTTATAGTGTAGTCATAATGTCTCCAAAGAGAGCAATACTATATCACCAACATTTGATAGTGGTGCTCTGAATAGAGAACAGAATGCAAGACAGTACAGATGGCTGACAGACTGCAGCAAATTCCAGCTAATGAAGAAATGCAGTATGTTTGTTTACATGCAAGTTGAAACTGTTGGCTGTTAAAATTGCTTTTAAATCCAGCTCTGAGCTGTGTAAACATAGATCACCCTTATGCAGCTAATGTGTTTGCATTTAAGGGAAAAAAAAGCCTTCCTTTCGACAGCATTGCTGCAGTTTGATAACTTGGCTGTTCTGTATTCGATGATCTTCAGTGCATGTGCGAATTAATGCTGCAAGAAACAGTACCAGTTTACTGAGTGAATTTATGCTTAGCCTCAAATTGTCAATTTATATCCCTGAAGAGTAGGTTTTATGATTAAATTCTGGAAAAAATGAGTAATTTGGGTAAATTTTGCAATGCCCTGGACATATAATGCAAACAGAGGAAACAGCGAAGACCCAGACATTCTGCTGAACTGCTTCATCCAGTGCATCAGGTTATAGTTTTTCTAGGAGTTTACACAGTGAATCATGAGGGGGTGGGAGTGTCTGATTCCTGAATTTTAAGAGTGTTTTTCTGATTATAGTACTTTTTCCCCCTGCCGCCTTCAAAAAATGGCATTTTTGAGCAGCCGGCAAATCTGTTGTTATTTAATATTAGCACAGTGATGCCATACAATAGGAGTACTGCAATCTCTTGTGTATCAGGAAAAGTCAGACACAGGAAGAATAAAATGAGAAATTTTTAGTACATCCTTTTCTGTAATGCATCTCCAAAATTCATGATTTGCTTGTCAGAGTATTTCTGAGAATAAGTTCACTTTACTGGGGCAGCATTCATCTCATTTGCTATCATTTTTTGGAAGCATGATCTGTGTTATAGAGAGCTGTTAAAATTCTGGAGCACGTTTCAGGAAGATATTTCAAATGTAATTTATTTGCTCTTGTTTTCCTTGCTGAGGGGGGTTTAAAATGCATTTGCTGGTAAGCATTATGTGACAATGAAAATGTTTTTTACTCTCCAGCAGCAGGCACAGGCAGCCGACCATAGTGGGCTTGGTTCTGGAGTTGCCCATTGGTAGGAGAAAGCAGTAAATAGGATGGGTTGTTGTGTTCTTTACCATAACATTTAAAGGCTTACCATGCAGATGATGTTTATCAAAGCATTACAGGACTGCTGAAGGTGAGATACATCACTTCCTCGTGTGGTTGGCTTTCAGAGGCATGTATGTGCTTGTGCAGATGACACTCCTCACATGTAGGCTGTAGAGACACCAGAAAGTCCTCTGTGATGTACACACACATACATGCATTTAGTTTATGCTGATGAGGTGGGTTTTTCACTTCACAGATTGTAGTGTGATGGACAGTTGCTGATTCATGTAGAAAAACAACCCTCCTGCCAAGAACTGGAAATCTGCCATGATGCTAAACGATCTGAGATCCCACTCCCAGGGGCATGTGTGGATTTGCAAATCAACCAGGAGTCAGCCTACTAAGCACAGTAACATTGAAAGCAACCATCAAAACCAAGACTTGTTTTGTGGTTTTTCTCTTACTCTGACTCCATGGTCCAGAACTAAAGCAATTTAATGATTGCATCTTAGATTATATTCCCTAAAGTGCTTTCTTGATTTGCCAGATATTTATTACTTACGTAGTTTTCCATGTAAACCAGAATCTGTTCTACTTTTGCAGCCAGAATTTTTTAACAGATGTTCAAGCAGTAACAATTCAGATTAGAGCCTTGGATTCCTAGACAGCTTTTGTTTGATTAAAAACAATAGCAAATGCTTTGGAGAAGGAAATACATCATAGCACGGCTCATGTTTGGATGCCAATATTGAACATTTCCAAGTTCACATAAAAGAGGCAAACAAAGATCTCTGTAGTCTCTTGAAAGAATATAAACTTTTATGGACCCTAAAAATAGACTTTGTAGGTTATTGTGTAACTGTCTGGCGAGGGTTTCTGTTATGTGCTTGTGAAACACTTGTCACTGGAGTGGGCTGATCCAGTATAGTAATTCATTTGCTCTTCCTAAACTCCAAGGCCTCATTATGTAGTCTCTACTTGAATTAAGTAGATGTGAGGTTAGAGAAGTGACTTCTGAAAGTCTAGGTGTAGTTTTGTGGTGCATGGCTCAGGAAGCTAAAATCAAATGAGCTGTAAAATTTAGTCCCGAGGAAAAACTGTCAAGAGGATCTCTACTTTGCCAGGCTCTTTGCTCTGGGACTGCCCTGAGGGTGATCTTATCTTCAATAAATACCAAGGCATCAAAATAATCTCTTACTGGTGTTGTTGATCCCATCTTAGGTAGGAACAAAGAAGCTCTGTACTTCTAAATACCTTCTTTGCTTGCCAGGTGTCTGTGAGTTAGGGTAGATCTGTCAGTAACAACTGTCCCAACTGTGTCCTTCCTGCAGAGCCCTGTTGGATTCTATCTGCTTGTCTTGGGTCTAAATGTGAAATAGTTGGTGTGAGTGCACTGCTGGGTAAAAGAAGCAGTCTACAGCAGTTTTTTGATGTTGAGTTTCTTCTGTGTCTACACAGCTGTTAGTCTAAGGGTGCTGCTTTATGTAAGCTGTGCTTCTCACAATGTTCCTTAATCATAAAAATGCAAGTCTGGATTGCATCTTCCATCTGAAGATGAGAGGTCCTCCTTGGGTCAAGGTAATGAGTGATGAAATATAATTACCTTGTACATTATAATAATGACTCATATATTTATAGGCGCCTGTGGTACGAAATTTGGATGAATTGCACATTCTGATGGATGTTTAATTTTGTTTTCTCTTGCTGTTGGCTGGTATCATCCCACTTAATGGATAATAAGACGACTTGTTGCAGAGATTTTACATAAGCATTTTGGGGTCCATTTTTGGAAATCTTGGGTTTATTCAGTAAATTAGTGTGATTATGGTAGTGCAAATGCAAAAAAAAAAAGAAACCACCACAATGCCATCAGTTTGTGTCATCTGCCAAGCTACAAGAATTTTTTTTTAGTAATAGTTCTTGCTGGTCAAAGAGACCAGCAAAACTGGTCATATTGCACATGAATAATTCCTGCAAAGGATTGAACTTATGCTTGTATACAGTGCACAGTGGGACTGCTTTGTGAATAATTGTTCCTCATGCTCCCTCCTGTACACAATATCTTCTACAAATGATCCACACCTGTAAGGCAGTCATGGCCCCACAGGGTACGTTCAGTACTTTCTGTTGCTGATTTTGTTTATCATCAGTCAATAAGTTTGTGCTGGCTTTAGTCTGTCTAATCTTAAGACACTTAAAATGTTTTGGTGTAGTGATTCTAAATAACTCTCAAAATTTTTCTTGGTAAGGATCTGAGTTTTTAAGGTACAAAAGTATTCCACTGAATAGAAAAAGTGTCTTGCCAAAGGGAGAGTTGGTAAGACCCTTAAATGCTTCATATTTCAGTGCCTTCGACATGCTAAATATTAGCAATGTATGGTGTTCCTGCACTGTACTCACTGCAGAACTCTCCAGTTAGCTTCAGTGCCCAGGAAGGAAGTAGAGATTTGTAGTGTAGTGAATTTCTACCATATATATAGCTTAGGGGCTTGGCAATTGGATTTCGTAACTGAGGCCTATGTTATGGTCATTTTTTTACAATATTTCTCTATAAGAGAAGGGAGATGCCTGCATTTTTTTTGCAGATAAATGAAATATGACCAAACTCCAGTTTCTTGGTCTCAGAGGTATTTACCCATTACACCTGTGGAGCCAGAACAGTCCTAGCTGTCTGGTATAATCATTAATGTTCCAAAATCAATTTATCCCTTACACGTGTATGTGCAAGTAAAATCTGAGGTTAACTGCAAGTGCAAGTAGGATTTGAAGTTAATTCTTAAGTGGCTGTGTGTGAAGGAGAAATTTGGTTCTTGCAAGTAAAAAGATAATTTCAATAGCTGTAGTGAGATTAAGTTTACAATTTTGCAGGACATTAAGGTGTAGAACCCCTCTCTAGTTAAGAATAAATGACAGTGGAAGGAATTATGGCAGGTTTTAAGTGGCACAAGTTGTAAGATTGATTAGGTAATCCAAAGAAAAGGTACTAGCACTAATAGCTTGTGCAATTTGCAGCCCTTGAGTAGAAAAGATCTTTTTGGATTTACTTTATGCCTAGCAGAGTTAGTAGATTTAAACTGAAAAGGCATCTTTAAAATCTCTCGAGCACTTTTGTGTTGTTGCGTTTGACGTAAGTTGATGAGAATGACTTCAGTGCAATTAGGCTCCGCTGATACAGTACTTTTCCACTGGATTTACTCGGAGCTCACCAATGTGTTGTAACGAACTGCACTGCAGGCTGCAGTATCTGATTGTCATGCCAGGAGCATCACTAGCGTAGAGCTAAATAGAGATTGGTGAGGAAAGTGGGTCAGGAAACAGGCCTACTGTACCTGCAGGGACTGCAGAGAGCAGCAGCAGCGAGCTGAGTGTCCACAGCATGGCACTGTCTTACAAAGCATCGGAGAGGAGAGGGGCTCAGCAAGTGGTTAGGGTAGGATAGTGGCCATGTCTGGGACCTGGAGATGCTGCTTTTATCCTCCCTTCTCTTCCTTGCTGTACACATTTGCTTTCCTGGGTGGTTTTAGCAGTGCCCATTTTAATTTTTTCACTCTTTCACTCTTTCACTCTTTCACTCTTTCACTCTTTCACTCTTTCACTCTTTCACTCTTTCACTCTTTCA
>VZUI01087404.1:0-43680 GCA_013401135.1 Cettia cetti | reverse complement strand
CACCGGCGGCGGAGCGGCGGCGGCGCTGCCCCGGCGTATCCAGCGGCAAACGGGACCGGCCCCGACACCGACACGGGCACCGCCACCGGCGCCGCCTCCGTCCTGCGTGAGATTTACGGATTTCAGGGAAAAAAAACAAACCTCACCAACCATCGGGAAAGTCGGCCCGGAAAGGAATTGCAAAACCCCGGGATCACCGGGAGGTTGGGCAGGGTTTGGGGCCGTTCCCGACGCTCTCCCGGCGCCCACCGACGGGAAATTTAGGGTGTTTTATCCACAGGAGCCCCGAGAAAAATCGCTTTGGATTTATTTCCTCGTCGGCAGCCAGGGGTTTTCCTCCCGGAGAGTGAAACCTCGGGATCAGCCTCCCGGAGAGATAAACCCTGCGTGGACATGGCAGAGCCCGGCTCTTGGGCCGGCCGGGAATCACATCCCGGAGGAGCCAGGGAAGCGCCGCTCGCTTGACTGGGAATCTTGGGGTTTTTTATCCAGGGAATGTCGTTTTAGACGGGGAATGTTCTTTTTAGCCGGGGTGCCGGGATCGGGGGGAGTCACTTGGAGATAGGGACATTGGCGTCACCTCGTAAGGGATTTCTTCTCCACCTTTTTATTATTATTATTATTATTATTTTCCTGGGAAGGCGGCCAAGCCATTTCCCACAGCGCGTGGTGGTGATCCCGGAGCCGCACGAGCCCGCGGTGTTGCCGGGGCCGGGGGGGGGGGGGGGGTGTTTTGGCTGGGGGGATTACGTTCCACCGGCTCCCCCCCATCTTCTCCAGCCGGGACCGGCCATGGCGTTGAAAGCCAGAGCGCTTTACAACTTCCAGAGCGAAAACAAAGAGGAGATCAGCATCCAGGAGAACGAGGAGCTCGTCATCTTCAGCGAGAACTCCCTGGACGGCTGGTTACAGGGCCAAAACAGCCGTGGGGAGACCGGCCTCTTCCCTGCTTCCTACGTCGAGATCCTCCGCTCCCGGTCGGGCTCCAACTACACGGACTATTCCAGCAGCCCGGTCGGCTCCCCCGGGCACGATTCCTCCTTGTACTCAGCATCCCCCAACCCCGGCATCTCCTACCAGGGCAGTTTTGAGGACGATGATGACGATGATTGGGATGACTGGGACGATGCGTGCACGGTGGTGGAGGAGCCGCGGAGCGCGCCGGGCACCAACGGGCACCCCTCGCCCAGCCTGCAGTACCCGGCGGCCTACGGCCACCACCAGCACGCCGGGTACCGGCCCAAGCCGGCGCTGGAGAGGCAGGACAGCATGAGCTCCTCCAAGAGGGGCAGCGTGGTGGGGAGAAATCTCAACCGCTTCTCCTGCTTCGTCCGCTCCGGGGTGGAAGCCTTCATCCTGGGCGACGTGCCCCTGATGTCCAAGATCGCCGAGACCTACTGCATCGAGATGGGCTCCAGAGGCCCGCAGTGGAGGGCCAACCCCCACCCGTTCATCTGCTCCGTGGAGGACCCCACCAAGCAAACCAAGTTCAAGGGCATCAAGAGCTACATCTCCTACAAGCTGACCCCCAGCAACATCAACTCGCCGGTGTACCGGCGGTACAAGCACTTCGACTGGCTCTACAACCGCCTGCTGCACAAGTTCACGGTGATCTCGGTGCCCCACCTGCCCGAGAAGCAGGCCACCGGCCGCTTCGAGGAGGACTTCATCGAGAAGCGCAAGCGGCGGCTGATCCTCTGGATGGAGCACATGACCAGCCACCCTGTCCTCTCCCAGTACGAGGGCTTCCAGCACTTCCTCTGCTGCCGCGACGAGAAGCAGTGGAAGCTGGGCAAGCGCCGGGCGGAGAAGGACGAGATGGTGGGCGCCAGCTTCCTCCTCACCATCCAGATTCCCACCGAGCACCAGGACCTGCAGGATGTGGAGGACCGCGTGGATGCCTTCAAGGCCTTCAGCAAGAAGATGGATGACAGCGTCCTGCAGCTGACCAACGTGGCGTCGGAGCTGGTGCGCAAGCACGTGGGGGGCTTCCGGAAGGAGTTCCAGAAGCTGGGCAATGCCTTCCAAGCCATCAGCCACTCCTTCCACATGGACCCTCCCTACAGCTTGGACGCCCTCAACAACGCCATCTCCCACACGGGGAAGACGTACGAGACTGTGGGGGAGATGTTCGCTGAGCAGCCCAAGAACGACCTGTTCCTCATGCTGGACACTCTCTCCTTGTACCAAGGGCTCCTCTCCAACTTCCCAGACATCATCCACCTGCAGAAAGGTAAGGAGACATTCTTCTCCCCAGGAACGGCCCCACGTGAGTGGGAATGGTCTGGCAAGTGGGATGGGGATGCAATGAGGAAATCCTCTATTGGGCCATGAAGGGAATGGGGAATGAGGATGGGAATGGGGATGGGAACCGCTGCCTGTGCCTCTTAGGGGGGCAGTGTGGTCATTCCCGCTGGCACAGCCCTCCAGTCACCCCAGCCTGGGAGAGTCTGCTAGGGCTGTTGGGCCCAGAGTCTGCCCCAGGGCTGGCATGGACTCCGTAACTGCTGCTGGTGCTACCCAAAGCACCGGCTGTGGGGGGTCAGCATGGATGTCACTTCCCCCAGAACCATGAGCAGGAGCCAGCACTGCTGCTGTTAGGTTGGGGTGACCTGCCCAACACTTCTTGTGCATCCCCAGCTACTGCCACTTGTCCCTGCTCATCCTCCCTTCCTACCAAGGCCAGCGGTGGATACTGGAGCTTGCTCCCCAGGGCTGGGACAAAGCTGGACACGGCCTTGGGTCGGTTGGAGGGGCCAAGGGGGCCGTGCAGGGCAGTGGGATAGAGGACACCCTGAACCTCTGGGGACAACTGGGGTGGCACTTTTCAGGGATATGTCCCTGCACCTGCAAGCCCAGCAGGAGGGGTAGAGCACTCCCAGGGCATCAGAGCTCCCCGTGTCCCATTCATCCTGGTTCCCTGGATTTGGTGGGATCAGAGGCAGGGAGAAGTGTCTGCTGTTCTCTCCCTGGGGTAGGCAGGGAGGGCTCGGTGCACCCAGGCAGCCATGGGTGTGGGGCCAAAGTCCACACACTCCTCCCCGCCCAGCTGCCCGCAGCAGGGAGGGGACAGCCACACCAGTGTCCCCAGAGTTTGGAGGACAGGTTTTTTCCCCAGGCTGAAGCCAGGGCTGTCTGTGTCCAAGCATGCAGGGATGTCTGTGCATCACTCCACCTCCCTGGGGGAGGCTGGGAAGGCAGAGGGGGCAGGGAGGATTCAATCCTGCCCGGGCAGCTTCCTTGCCTTTCCTCTGAGTGTTGTTTACCCATGGAGAGGGGCTGGATCCCGTCCGGAAGCGAGGCCGCGTGGGCAGAGCGGAAGGCAGGATTTGGCCTTCAAACTTCGCTTCTTCCTTCTCCTCCTCCTCCTCCCCTCTGGGAGCAGGGCTGGCGCAGCGGGAGCACTGTAACCCCGGGTCTGGTGCTCCCGGCAAGGGGCAGGAGAAGGGAAAAAAGCCCAGTGCGGGCCAGATCCTGTTTTTAGTTTTTTAGCCTCTGTGCTAATGAGGGGGAGGAATGCGGGGCTGGAGCCAGGCAGGATTCTTTCGAAACCGAGCTGTAAAAAAACATGGAAGGAGAGGGAAAAACTGGTGTCAGAGCATCAGCTGCCTCGGGGAGTGGGAGATGCTTTCCCAGCTGAGCTCCAGACAGCACCACATGCCCTTGCCACATCCTGGTTCGCTGCGTCCTGGGCTCGGGTCTCTCAGGGCTGCTCCTGACTCCCACTCATGGAGTGGCATGGAATATTTGGAGGGCAGGCTTGGCTGGGGTGCTTGACTGTGCTAACACTGCCCCAGGTCAGCTTTGCACCCCAAGCCTTGACTCACAGAACTCCAGGACCAGCTGTACATGAGGCTGACTGCCCAGGGATGGGATGGAAAAAGGGCTGGGGATGCCAGAGTCCAGAGGGAAAATGCTCCTGGTCTCGGCCTGCCTGGAGGAGAGGGTTGGGTTTGGTGGGCAGGGGGAGATGCAGGCAGACATGGGGCAGGTCTGCGCCTCTGCTCTGGGGCCACCTGGGGATGGGATTGAGCGGGGCTGCCCGGGGAAGGGGGCCCGAGGGTGGCGGGGATCCCCTGACGCTGCTCCTGCCTCGCCAGGCGCCTTCGCCAAGGTGAAGGAGAGCCAGCGGATGAGCGACGAGGGCAGGATGGACCAGGAGGAGGCGGACGGGATCCGCAAGCGCTGCCGCGTGGTGGGCTTCGCCCTGCAGGCCGAGATGAACCACTTCCACCAGCGGCGCGTGGCCGACTTCAAGAGGATGATGCAGTCCTACCTGAGGCAGCAGATCGTCTTCTACCAGCGCGTCAGCCAGCAGCTGGAGAAGACGCTGCGCATGTACGACAACCTCTAACGCCTCCTGCCCCGCTCTGCCCGCAGCCCCCCGGGCTCGTCTGTCCGGGACAGGCCGGCAACGGCGGGAACTCAGCACGCTAGTGACCAAATGACCTCGGGCTTCTCTCCCCCCTCCCCGGGCTGGCGGGGAAGGGCTCGCCCGCGGGCTGGCCGTGCCACACCTCCTTCTTTCCCTGGGGACCTCCCACCCTGCCACGGGTCTGGCAGGAGCAGGGGGGGTCCGCAAGAGGGACGGACGTGGAGGTAACGGCGCTGGGGTCTCTGCCCAGTGATTTTTAGCTTTCTGAAAACCCGCTCTGCTGGGTGTATCCCAGCCCACTGGGAGAAGAAATCCAAGTGGTCTACATTTTGCACACTAAAAGCTTTTCTGATGGAAAAAAAAATGAGAGAAGAAAAGAGATCTTTATTTGGAAGAGATTTTGTTTGTTTGTTTGTCACAAGATATTTTCAATATTTTCCATTTTTCTGCAGCATTTTTACCGATCAGTTTTTAACTAGATGCACAGAGGCAAAGAGAAATCTCTTTTTCAAGTATGGCTGCTGACTGGGAAAAAAAGGAAAAAAGGGAAAAAAAAATAGCCCCACAGCCTTTTCAATAAAATCATTGGTAGAAAAAACACCCACATCCTTCCCAGAGATGTCTGTGGAAAACAGAGCTGCTCCAGGATCCTGGGGAAGGCTCTGCTTGAGCATCCCCTGCCTTCCAGCCAGCTTTGAACATCCCTGTGCTGTGGGGGGGAGTGACCCCAGGAGGGGTTCCCACAGCAACCACCCTCCTGCTCTCTGGACAACCCACCAAGGGGCAAACCCTGCCCCGCTCTGCCCTGGCTGGGACACTGTGCCTCTGCCTGGGAGACAGCAGGGCTGGCACAGGGGCCTTGTTTTTGAAGGGAAATGGCTGGGATAAATCACAGCGAGGAAAGTTAGGGCCATCTTGGCCCAGCTCCAGGGATAAAATTAGCCCCGGCATGCGGGCCAGCGGGGTATTGTTAAACTAACAGCGACGCTGGGAATGCTGCGGGCTGCGCTCCGTCCTCCCGGAGCCCGCCCCGGCCTGCAGGGATGAGCACTCTGAGGTACAGCCCGGCACGCAGCCTCCATCCAGGCATCCAGGCAGGATGTGCTTCCTCCTGCATCCCACAGCCAGGGCAGGCCCCTTCACCGTGGCCCCATCCCACCCTGGCTTCATCCCACGCCGGTCCCAGCCTCACTGCTCCCTGCCTTGGCTCCATCCTACCCCGTTCCCAGCATGCTCTGGTACCATCCCACCCCAATCTCATCCCACCCCAATCTCATCCCACCCCAACCCCATTCTACCACAGCCACATCCTAGCCTGGCCCTGTTCCACTCTAGTGACATCCTACCCAGGCTGTATTCTTACATGGCACCATCCCACCCCACTCCCATCCCAGTCCTATCCCACTCTGGCCCCATCCTATCCCAACCCCATCCTACCGCAATTCCATCTTACCCAGGCCATTGTTCTACCTTGGCCCTGTCCCAGCCTGGTCCCATCCTGCCCAAGCCCCATCCCACTCCAGCCTCACGCTAACCTGAGCACATCCTTCCTTGGCACCGTCTCACTCCATTCCCTCCTCATGCCAGCCCCATCCCAGCCCAGCAGCCGTGGGAATGGTTCTAACCCCGTGCTAATCCTGCAGGAGTGGCAGATCTCCAGCCCTGCTGGCCGTTCTCTGGATGACCATGGTGGCCTTGGCCCCACGTTGAGGCCAGAACGTGTCCCTTCCCCCAGCCCTGCTCCCTGGGGAGCACAATGGGCACTGGGACTGAGCCTGCCACCGCCGTCCCCGGGCAGGCAGCCAGCCTCGGGCAGGGCAAGCAGCCTCCAGAGCTGAGCCAACATCCCAGCTCCCCTGGACCTGCCTGGGCAAGGGGACCCCCTGCCTGGGGTGCCCCTGGCAGCTCGGTCCCTGGGATGTCCTGGAGATGGGGTGTGCAGGTGGAGCGGGGCACTGGTCCCAGTGCCCAGTTCATCCTCTGCTCTGGTGTCCTGGCACGGGGGCAGGGATGGGCTAAGGACCCCGTGGGCTGCATGCACCGCTTTGGAAGGCTGTGCCTCAGTTTCCCCGAAGGTGGACGGGTGCTCTCTGTGGTCCTTCAGCAACCACAAAGGTCTCCCTGCTTCACCATCCACCCCTCTGTGCCCTGATGTCTGGACCACACTCCCAGGACACAGCAAATCCCTTGGCTAGAACCTGTATTCCATTAGCATTCCTGCCTTTTCCCTCTGCCACCTGGCAGCAGGCAGCTGGGCCTTCACTGCCCATGGGTGGGCATTTCAGAGTCTGCCTTGGCCAGGTGGGGGGGATGAGCATCCTGCTGCTGCCCCCCACACCTCCGACAGCATCCTGCAAATGTGCCAAGGGATGGAGGATAGAACCAGCCCTGAGCATTTCGGTGCAGGATGATGGTGGGGAGAAGTCTGGGGGTGTACCCAGTGCTTCACGTGCCCCAGGAGTGTCTGTCACTGCCTCTGTTATCTGTCACACAGGCTGTTCCCCGCTCCCACAAGAGAAAAAAATCAGGGCATAGAGGTCTGAGAGGAAGCAGCAGGAACATGGAGCAGATCCGTTTCCTCCTCCCACTTCCCAAGGCTGCTCCTGCGTGGGAAAGCCAAGGCTGAGGGAGGCCCTGTGTGAGTCCTGCCACTACTGACAGCAGGGTTGGGAGGTGGCTGCAGCATCCTCCCTGGAGAGCACTGCAGCCAGCACCACAGAGCCCGTGGCTGCCTCCGTTCCTGCACGTGGCTTCCCGGAGCTCTTGCTTCTCCTCTTTGGGCCTCCCTCCACCATGGGAAGAAAACCTGGCATCCTTGTTCTGAGCCCTGGGTTTGTGTGTGGGCCAGGCAGTCAGGCTGTAGGGACAACCTGTGCGTGTCTCCTGAGCCCAGCAAGATGCTCCAGGGTGGGCAGAATCAGCTGGGGTCCCGCAGGGAGCAGCCAAACAGCTGGAGGGTGAAGGATGGGAATGCTGGGACAAGCAGAGCTGCTGGTCAGAGCCTTGTCAGCCACACGGGTACACCCACCAGTGCTCGATAACTGGGGATCAGCCACCAAAGGAGCAGTGACCCAACCCAGCTCCTCCCATGCAAGGGGGAGCCAGGGCGCAGCTGTGGGCAGGACGGGGCTTGCTGTGCACGCCACGCCGCCGGCACACGCTGGCGGGGGGGTGGAGAGGCACAGCTGCCAACTGGGAGCAGGGAGCGCTCCTGGGGGAGCTGGAGAAGTCCTGCCTGCCCATCAGGGTCAGCAGCAACTCGGGGGATGGAGCCAAGTGGAGTTTCACTGCCACCCCCACCGTGTCAGGAGGTGGATGGGTGTGTGCCCGTGTAGGGGAGTGATTCCGGGCGGGTGCAGGTGGGAGGACACAGGCATGGATCAGGGCAGGGGGAGACAGCTCAGCCTGCCAGCTCCAATCTTTTAATTGCTGTGCTTCTCAAATATTTCCGAAGCATGACCCTGAGTCGGCTCCTCCAGGCAAAGATACGAGCACCAGCTGGTTCCCTTGGCTGTGGCTATAAATGCTCCCTCCTCCTCCCAGCCCAGGGAAATTATGGGGGATCAGTGGTGTGTGTGTTTTAGGGAATAAGCTGGGAATCAGCTTTAATGGGGGTGTGTCAGCTGTCCAGGTTCCCCCTGCTAGGCTTAGGCAGCGTGGTGCTCAGGTCAGACCCTGTCCCAGCTCTCCGTGCCAGCCCGGATTCCCTCTCTCCGGTGGCTGGGAAGGTGCTGAGCACGGGGAGGCAGGGGGGTAGGTCCTGCACTGACGGGGAGCTGTGTCTCTGGGTGTGTTGTTTGTGCAGGAGGGGTGGGGAGCCCAGGCTCTGGGATGTGGTTATCCCTCCGTCATTGTCTGCCTTGGAGTTGCTGGGTGTGGAAACAGAGGTCAGGCTCAATTTGTCTGAAATTTAAATCGCAGCTGGGCTGGGGAGCCACGGCAGGCAGGGGGGATGCTCTCTGTTGTCCGGCTCCTCACCACTCCGTACTTTCCCTAGGACCTGGGAATCTCCTCTGGCCCTGCAGCGTAAATCCCTGCGCTTTATCTCACGTGGGCAGGTGGTGGGACAGATGCCAGCTTCCCCGGGCCGGCACTGTCCCCGTGTGGGTTTGTTTGAGGTGCTCCCAGGGTGACGTTCCAGCTCTTCCCGCGGGCTCCATCCCGTCCTGCCGGGCTTGCTGCCAGCTGAGCCTGTTCTGCAGGCTGTGGGCATGACTGGCCCGAATCAGACAGGCACGTAGCAGAGAGGGAGGGCTCCCGGCATCCCGGGGCACTGGGCCTGGCTTGGAGCCGAGTGGAGGTACCCAGCCTCATCATCACACCATGCAGCTGTCAGCCTCGGGTCTGGCTCTGAGCTTTCCACGTAGGACAGCTCCCAGCAGGACCTGACCCCCCCTTCACCTGCCTCGGTGCCCTCCTGCCCTCCCAGGAGACTGCTCCTCATCGCCTGCCAGCAGGCAGCGTGACCTGTGCCCCCCCGAGGGGACCCCGGGATGCTGCTCCTGGCTCCCGGGGGAGTCCAGAGCATCCCCTGGGGCTGGTGAGAGCTGCCAGGGAGGGTTGAGGATTGGGATAGAGAGGCCGGAGCCCTGGGACCATGCCTCCCCAAAAGAGAGTTTTGCAGGGGCTGCCTGCATAAGCTCAGGGGGTTCCTGTGCCCAGTCCCAGGAGAAGTGTGGGCAGTGATGTTCCAAGGTCCTGCAGCTGTTGTGGTCCAGAGCAGTGGGGGATTTTGGAGGCATGGGATGCTGACGTGGATCCCAGTCTCCTGTGCTGGCCTGAAGCCGGGCTGGGAATAAAGGAAGTCCCACATTTGTTGAACCCCTGCATTTGCATGGCTAAAGCTTCCCGGGGGGAGGGGATGTTTCAAAGCCAAAGGATCCAACCTGCCCTGGGTAGATTGTTTGCATTTGAATAGGTGCCTGGAAACTGGTTCATGTCACCGGAGCTGTGACAGCCTCCCCTCCTGCTCTGTGTCCATCCCTACCGGTGAGCCCCAGTGCCTGCAGCTCCTGCTGAAACCTGACCTGAGACCATGCTGCTGGTGTTATTCACCAGGAGAGGTGCTGGATCCAGCCTGTCACAGGTGGCATGGCCACAGGTGGGGTTATGGTCCCCTTCCTTCTTCCCGAGATGCTCTCCGAGGACTCTGGGGGCAGGCTGGGAGAACTGGGGGTGTTCACCTGGAGAGGAGAAGGCTCTGGGGACATCTTAGAGCCCTTTCAAGGGCCAAAAAAGGGTTCCAGGAGACCTGGAGAGGGCCTTTGGACAAGGGTCTGGAGTGAAGGACAGGGGTCAAATGCCTTCCCGTTGGCAGAGGGCAGGAATAGATGGAATATTGGGAAGAAATTGTTCACTGTGAGGGTCATGAGGCCCTGGCACAGGATGCCCAGAGAAGCTGTGGCTGCCCCTGGATGCCTGGAAGTGTTCAGGCCAGGTTGAATGAGGCTTGGAGCAGCCTGGAATAGTGGAAGGTGTCCCTGCCCATGGCAGGAGGGTGGAACAAGATGACCTTTAAGGCCCCTTCCAACCCAAACCATTCCATGATCTTCCCTGAACCTCTGCTGGCTTTATAGCTGGCTTGGCAGGGAAGGGTGCCAGGGAAGGGCCTGGCCAGGAAACTTCTGAGATTGTCTGGGCTGTGGTTTGTGTTTCATGTCCAGGCAGGAGCCCACCTGGGCCCTCAGCCCTTCCTCAGGTGGGTGGGTGTGTGGCAGTGGCAGCACTGAAGCTGCATCTGATCCTTCAAACCCAGAATAACCCAATCCTTCAGTTTTGAGGATTTAAACCCTGCCAGCAGAGCCGCTGTTCTCACTGCTGTTTTCCAGGTTACTGCCTGTCCTCCCCTGACCTCAGGAAGGGGATGTTTCCCAGCAGCAGGAATACAACCACAAGCCTTAAAAATAACCTGGTTTGCTTTCAGTGTTCCTTACAAAATAGGCCACGTTCCTTCTATTTAATCCCTGGGCACAAGGCAAGAATCACTGGGAAGGAAAACACAGCAAAGCTTCCAAGGCAGCCCTCAGTGGATGCAGCCCCCATCCCTCACTGGGTGTATGTAAGTAGTGAAGATAATAAAACTGTGTGTTTGAATGAGATGGGGAGGTGCAGAGCTGTGATCTGGAGTCCATGGCAGAAGCTGTCCCAGCCTTGGGAGCAGCATGGCCCTGGCAATCTCCCAGGCATGGCGTGGGCAGCACGGTCACCCTGACCCCATTTCACAGTGGGGAGAGGGTGTAATTTGTCTCTGAGCAGAAAGGAACCTCATTTTCCCCTCTAGATGAGGCAGGAGGAGGGTTTTGGAGGTGGGGAGCAGACATCCATCAGCCTCCCCGTTGGGCCAAACAGGCTCAGAGGTGCCAGGTTTCCACCGTGCCCTGTCCTGTGGGGCGTGGGGACACGGGGTGCCTGCCTGCACCCAGATGGCTTTGGCTGCCCGTCAGATGTGCCAGCACCAGCTGAAGCAGGGCAGGTGTGATTCACTGCTCACTGAAGGTTTGGCACCATAAACCCAGCCAGGAAAAACTGCTGGCATGATCCAGGCAAACATCCCAGCTCTGCCGCAGCCTTGGAGTGGGACCAGACAGGCTCCTTGTTCAGGGAGGGATCATGTGGTGGAATTTATCTTGGGTGAAAGGGGTGCAAGTGGTACCCCGTGGTCCCTGGGGGCTCATGTTGACTTCCCATCAGATGTGTGTGAGCAGGATGTGCCCTGTGATGAGATTCCCAGCTGGAGCAGCACAGGGTATTATTGTTGGGTCTCATCCTGAGCTCAGCGCTCACTTTTTCCTCTGCCCTCCCTCAGACGGTTTCTATTTAAGTTTTTAGGACTCCGGGCTGGGGAATATTTGAGCAAGAGCCCAGAATATGGTCCATTACCTCCAAATGTCGCTCAGCAGCTTAAAACAGGCCTGGCAAGGGAGACAGCTTAGGAAAACAGCGATGCACCTCGGAAAAGGCACTTTATTCTGTTTGCTTCTGCCATACTGGAGTATACAGTGGAAAACCGTGCTGGCTCTGCTTCTCTGCTCTCCTCTCTGGTTTCACACTGCCCAGGTGAGCTCCAGCCATCCCTCCCTGCCAAGGGCATCCTACCTGTTGTGCAACCCCCCCCAGGGCTCGGTGCAATCGGCTTCATGCAGCACACGGCAAGTAGAGGAAGAGCGAGGCGGGTATTTTTCCAAGTGGGTGGGGACTCCTAAATTCCCCTGGCATTGGCCACAGAATATTTTCCGAGCCTCTGCTCCAGTGTCTCAGCCCGCCTAGCCCTGGGGAATTTGGGCAGCTTCATCCCCAGCCTGACTCAGCGCAAGCTGCTCCTCATCCTCCCTCACTTACTAAGAGCTGTGAAAAGCACCCGAGGTGACCGTGCTGCCTTCAGAGGAGCCACCGCTGGACCAGCCTGGGTGGCTCTGTGGGGACCAGTGTCATTAGCTGCCCCCCAGCACTGTGGCCTCCATCAGGTGGCCCAAATGAGCACCCAAAATCAGCGATTATTCCCAGCGATGCTCAGGAATTTTGTCTGTCCCCAGTTGCTTATGCAGTGTCCCCCTCCCCTGCCCAAAGGAGATGTGGGGCTACAAGGTGGGCTGGAGCAGCAGCCTCTCCTGCATCTGTGGGATGCCAGCTCCCAGGGAGGAGGAGTAGAGGTGGGAGGAGGTGGCTGGTGGTGCTGCAGGAGGGGCTGGACGCCCAGGCAGTCTCGTGCCACCGCAGCTGAGCCCTTCACACCCAGTACTGGTTGTTCTTCAGCGGGGGGTTGGAAGTCCGGCAGTACTGGAGGAGCTCGGGGTCTGGAGGTGCCCCTGAGGGCGGGGGACCCGTGCCCTTGCCCTCCAGGGTGGTGACAGTCGTTAAGGGGATGTTTTGGCTGGGGTCTGTCCTCCGGAAGGTCTCGTGGTCTGGCACGGCCCCGTTCTTGGCCTTGGAGGCAGGAGTGCCCTGGACGTGGTGCTTCCCAGTCTTGTTGCGCTTGTGCAGGTAGAAGAGCAGGGGCAAGATGAGGGCCAGCAGGAGGAAAATGAGGCAAATGGGGATGATGATACTGAACATGTTGGCCTCAATGAAGCTGAGGAAGGTGCCCCCCGCCCCGGGGCTGGGGCTGGTGGTGGCACTGGGGGCCAGCCACGGTGTCGGGGGCATGCCCAGCTCGCTGGCATTGGGGCTGCTCCGTGCCGTGCCATGGGGCACTGGGGGTGAGGGTGCCAGCGGGGCCGTGAGCAGGGTGACACCGTAGGATTTTGAGGCATTGTAGGGCTCAATGCTGTACTCCAGGGATGCCAGCGCTGGTGGCACGCCGGCAGCCACCAGCTCAAAGGAAAAGCTGTCCCTCTGCAGGGGTTGTTGGGTGTCCCCAGCATCCAGCACCTCCAGCCCCACCAGCCCTTGCTCCAGCTCACTCTGGCTGAAGGTTTCGATTGGGGAGGGGGGCTGTCCCGGATCCCTGGATACCCTCACAAGGCGGCTGGCACGGGGCGCCCTGCGGACCTTGAAGACTGGGACGCTCTTGGTGTGGTTGGCCAGCTCACTGGCATCGAGCACGCCGGTGTCCAGGAGGGCGGTGGTGCCTCGTGGCCACAGGCTGCCCGCTCGGGTCTTCACCGCGGCACGGACAGTCACATTCACCACCCCGGTCCTGTTTCCTGCCCGCGAAATGGCGACAAACTGGAAGTCATCCTCGGGGGACCTGAGGTCACTGAAGGTGAACGTCACCTCCCTGCGATCCAGCTGCTTCTGTGAGAAGCCCCGTGATGGCTTTTGGTTGACTTGCACCTGTCCAAACCTGGGCTCCTTGGTGATCCTGTACAGGACATTGCCCGCCCCTCGTGGTGCAGCGCCCAGCAGGTGATGGTGGGACACAGGGGCCCTGTTCAGGTCTTGGGGCACCTCCAGCAGTGCAGCGGTGCTCGGCGCAGGCAGCACCTGGATCTCCAGTGAGGTCTGGATGGGTGGGTGGTGGCCACTGGAGAGGCTCAGGGCTAAGGAGCCTGGGGCACGGCTCGAGCCAGTGGCAACAAACACCACGTGGCCAGCATTGACATCGGCTTGGGTGAAGCGGCTGATGGGCTCCCGTGGGTTGTGAGCGCTGGCCACGTGGCCAGCGAGGGGTCTCTGGAGGACGCTGTACACCATCTCCTGTGGAGACTCCGGTGCATCCGCCACATCCAGGTACTCCTGGGACAAGGTGGCCACGGAGCCCGGTGGGACCTGCAGCACTTCTTGCCGCCTCACCACCCGCGGTGGCTTGGTGCTGCTGGTCACTGTTATGTTGAATGCTTCGGAGATGACCACCCCATCCTGTGGAGGACGGGCAGACTGCTGTTCCTGAGGCTGGAGCCAAGCCTTAAAACTGAAATGGTCTTTGGGGGTGCTGTCCCCGCTATGGGCGTACACCAAACGCCTCTCTGCCAGGTCTGACTGCAGGAAAAACGGCCGTGATGGCTCCAGAGGCACACCAGCCACCAGGAGCTGTCCGTGAGCCGGTGCCTCTGTCACCAGGAAGGCAACATCATATCCAGCCCTCTCAGGGACCAGGATCTGGCTCAGGAGGTTGGAGGCATCCAACACCGAGGTGTCGATCTCAGCCTGCTGAGCCCTTGTGAGCTGCAGACCTGGAAAGAAAGGGGATAAGAATCAACTAATGAAAGCTGGTGAGAGTTTGATGCAATGACAGAAGAAGGAATCAGATGCAGTTTTAGATGTCTGGGGTAATATATCAGCTGTGGAAAACAACACAGTGGTGTCTTCTTCAGACAAACAAGCCCTCCTGAAGAGCTGATTTGTCCCATGCTTCTCCATCCTACCCTTACCTGCATTTTTCCAAAGCTGAGTCAAGCGATGGGGACAATTTTCCTCAAAGGAGATCAGGACGAGGAGGATGAAGGAATCTGAGATGGTCGTGGGAGTGACCACACGGAAGCGGATGGCATCTTGGGCCAGCCAGAACGGCTTGTCTGGCATCTCGTGCTGGTAGAAAATCAGATTGCTGTCCACCTGAAAATTTAAAAAAAAAAAATCCCTGATCAGCTCCTATCTTGACTCTGGGATGGAGCAACCAAGCTCTAATTAGGTATGAAATGGGGATTTTCACCAGCCATGCCATGGTAGTGACCATGGAGAGCTCATGGTGTTTCTTTGTGATGTGGAATTCTGGCTGGCCCATCCCTGGAAGTGTTCAAGGCCAGGTTGGACAGGGCTCCGAGCAACCTGGTCTAGTGGAAGGTATCCCTGTCCATGGGGCAGGGAAGAAGGTCACCTTTAATCTCCCTTCCAACCCAAACTGTTCTGTGACTCTGATGTTTCTCCCAGCAATTAGGGGAACTGAGGCTCAGAGGAAGGGTTGAGCTTCTTCAGCATCCTCCAAGAGTGAGCATAGCACAGAGGAGCTTTGGGGGGGGCAGGGGGGGGGTAAGCCTATGTGTCTCTGAGTGATGGAATAAAATAACACCCTTGCTGGGCCCTGCAAAATTTGGCCCCATGGGAGAAGGGTTTTTTCAGAGCAGGGGTGAAAAAATTGTGCTTGGCTCTTCCCTTCAGCAGCAGCCAGGATGCCTGGCTCTGCAGCAGGGAGATGGCCTAGGAAAAGGGATTAGAGCTCCCTCAGCCTCCCCCAGTGCTAAATCCAAGGCTGGGACAGCAGCTCTTAATCCTTCTCAGCAGCTGTTGGCAGAGCTGGGAAAGTCACGGCCGGAGCCTTGCATTGCCTCCTGCTTGGGATCAGGTGCCTGTGGTGGCAGTGGGCTCAGACTGGGACCCCCATGCTGTGGTGGGGGGGGATGAAGGGCTGTTTTTGGGGTTCTCAGGGGCTGGAGGAATTGAACTCTCACCTGGGCTTGGGTGAAGTTCCTGATTTCCTCCCCCTGTGAGGTGATCAGCCTGCCCAGGCGCGGGGCTTGCTCAATGCTGTAGTACAGAGTGGTGGAGCTGGTGGGGCTGTTGCTCATTGCCTGCAGGTTCTGGCTGGTGATGGGCTGCAGGGCACCTGGAAAACACATCCAGTATGGATTTCAACCTGCCCACCCACCTGGAACCTCTGCCAGGGGCATCTCAGCAGTGCTGGGGCAAGGGGAGGAGGTCCAAGGGGGCCCCATTTGAACTGGGAGAATGGGGAAGGGGTACCCACCTGGGCAGACAGTGAGGCTCTGCTTCCTGGCCAGGCTGATGATGGGCTCTCTCTGGGCCCTGACGAGGAAGAAGTGCCCAGGAGACAGGTTCTCACCATCCCACAGATCGAAGGCGAAGCCGCCATCCAGGGGTCCTGTGATAAGCACAGCCCTGGGCATTTGTGGGGGCCAGAGGAGATGCAGCTCCCCATTAACCTGTCAGGGGTTTGGGCCAGGGGTTGGGTGTGCATCCCCTGTGGTGGCAGTGTCCCCATCAGCCTGGGGTGCTGCAGGGGGCCCGGGGCATCTCAGTCCTGTCCTACCTTGGTGCACGAAGAGGATGAGGCCGTTGTCTATCTGGGCCTGAGTGAACCTCTGGAGCTCAGTGCCGGGCGCTGACCTCAGCACAACCTTCCCGTTGGCTGGGGGCTGGATGGAATAGGTCACCTCTTCCGCCGGGGAGTCCTCATCCTCGGCACGCAGGATGTGGGGGCTGAGAGCAGCCGTGGCACCTTCCCGCAGCTGGGGGACAGGGAGAGGCTGTCAGCCCCCTGCGACACCCCTGGCACTTCTCCCCCTTTCCCATCCCAGCTCAGATCACTCTGCTGGGTGCCAGAGCACATCCCAGCCCAACAAGGCTGCCTTGTCTGCATCCTGGGTGACTCCTCCATCGTCTGGCTTCTTCCCAGCCCTGCGTCACCGCTGCCGTGTTTGCCAGCACGTGCCACGCAGCTGGGTCTGTGCCTCTGCACGGCCTGTGCTGCCGGGCAAGGGTGCCTCAGTTTCCCCACTACCTGGAAGTGGAAGAGGGCCCTGGGGCAGGGGCTGTGCCTTTGAGACCTTGCTTTGCAGGGAGGGGGTTTTAGTGAGGTGCACGGGCTGCTGCTGGGTACGCAGTGATCACGAGCAGCCCTGGCCCTCCCTGGCTGGGTGTTTCTCCTCGCCCCTGCTCGTCCCAGTTCCAGTCCTTCCGCCCCCTCACAAGGCTGCAGCAAGGCCCGCTGTCCCAGCAAACCCTCCAGGAATGACAAATATGTGGCCAAGTTCAGATCCACGAGGAACTTCCCAGGACCACTTCCTCCCATCCAGTGCTGCTGACCCTTCCTTCTGTGGGAACGCTGCCACCCCAAAGCCCTGGCATCTCCCATCTCCAGCTGGAGGCAACAATTTTCCCCGCTCGTGACCCTGTGCCACATCTCCATCTTGGCAGGCCACGGGGATGAATCCTGTGCTGTCAAACAGGTTCTGCCCACGCAGCCCAGAACTGCCCTTTGCCCTCAGGATGCCTGGAAAACATGGGGTGCATGGATGGAGGCGTGCCACGGCTCACACGGGGTGGAGGGGTGGGATGTGCAGCATCCCACAGCATCAAGAGGCTGGGATCTCGGAAATCTGCATCTCGGGAATCTGCAAGACAACACCCAGGCAGGCGCTGGAGGAGGTGCTCTGCTGGATGAGCTCTTTTCTGCTGTTTTCAGCTGGCCTAACCCAAAACATTGCTTGAGTGGGTGTGGGTGCCGACAGAGAAATTAAATCCCTCAGCAGTCCCCATGGGATGGCAGAGGCAGGCTGGAAAACACAGCTTTGGAGAGGCAGGGTGGGGGAAGTGCTGCTGGACACACAGCCGGGACAGAAGCCTCACTGCATGCACCGAGATTTTTAGGCTGCTTCCTCTCGCCATCACCCCCACACCAGTTGGAATTGCGATCACACGAGGGGCTTGGAGCCAAAGAAAACTCCCTGTGGGCAAAGCAGCAGGGGCTGGCAGCCCCAGGGCACCACTGTCCACTGGGAAGGGACAGTCAGAGTGGCTGGAGTAGCTTTGCTCCCCGCCCAGAGCCCGCGCCGCAGGAGCTGACCCATTTCTCCATGCTCCTCGTCCTCCCTGAATTATTAAAGCCTTCCGCCTGGCTCCTGCGCTCCTTGCTCAGCTCATTGTGTTTGCTCAGCCTCCGTGTCGCCTCTGTTCTCGGGGACAGCAGGCGGGGAGGCGGCGGAGCAGCGCCGGGAGCGTGGCTGTGCGCTCCAGGGCGGCGGTGGAAGCCTCTCTCTGGGTGGCATCCAGCCATCCTTCCCTCAGATCCAGCCCAAAAACTGCTGCTCCTTCCCACGGGGGCTCCACTTTGGGGTCTAGACCCAGCCTGTCGTCTCCCAGCCCTCCGAGGGCTCGGAATCCCTGGAAACCTTTGTGCAATCCCTCTCCCGGGCCCAGCCTGACCTTTAAACACTGAAGTCATCCCTCACCAGAGCACAAACACAGCAGGGCCGGGCCTCTCCCATCGCTCCCGTTGGGGGAAGGAAGCCTTTCCCAGCTCCAGAGCTCCTCTGGGCAGCTGTGGTTACTCTTTCCAGGGTGCAAAGGGATTCCCATGGAAAGGCAGATAAATTGCTGCCTCAGAGTTTATTTTTAGGAGGTTTTTCTGTCTTTTCACCCTTATTCTTAGCATGATGGCTGGGAGGCAGGGAAGGCCATGCTTACACTGGATGTCTGGAGTGGGGAGAAGGGGCTGGCACAGGCCCAGTGCTGAGGGGTCAACTTCTCCCTGAATTTTGGTCCGGTTGAGGCAGGTCTACAAAAGGGAGTTGGTGGGAAGCTTCCTGGCCTGGAAGGGGAAAACTGGGCCAGGCACAGGGCTGGGGCTGGGGGCACCTCCCAAACTTTGCTGGTATTCCTCAAAAGGGCTTTCTCTGGGGCTAGGCAGGGCAGCCCTTCACCTTGGGCATCTTCTGCAAAGTCCAGGCTCCCAGAACCCTTCCCAAGGCAACTGTGTCATCATTCCTCATGGAGTACATTGCTTTCCAGCTGTCACACCGGGAAATCCCGGGATAGTGAAAGTAGGTGCAGGGGGGTGGGTGGGTGGGGGGAATGATGGTGCTTCTGCGTTTTCCACTGAATTCTTTGCTGGAATTTTGCATCAGTGACTCCGAAAGAGACAGGGAGGTGTTGGGAGCAGAAAGTGGGAGTTCAGCAGCAGGCGAGACCTCTTCCCTTCTGCCATTTTCCCGGATGGACGTAAAGAGGGGTGTGAAAGCTGCCCAGATGATTGAGTTAGTCCAGCCTGTGTTGGTGAAACGCGGGCACGCCGCTCTTGGAGCTGCCGGGGATTACCCCGAGCAGGGCCCGCGGAGGCGCTGGGGCCGCGGGGCGATGCTCCCACCTCGCGGCCGATCCCCGCACCAGCGGCGGGGCGGGACGGGCTGGAGCGAGGACGGCTCGCTCTCCGCCTCCTCCAGAGCCTCGCCCCGTCGGGAAATCGCTCCTCCCTTCCCCATTTCCTGTGCCTCGCCTCTGGGCGGCAGCCCGGCTCCGCCGAGCCCCAGCTGCCCGAGGCGAGTTACCGCCAGTGTAGCGGGGTCCCCACGCTGGGCCGGCCGCCCCTCCCCGCGGCGTCCCTCCCTTACCTGCAAACCGGCGTTGACCTTCAGCCGCGGCCCCTTGGTGCTGCGGGGCAGGATGGTGATGAAGAGAGTCCGGGGATGGCTCTGTCGGGATACCTCGGAGGCGTTGGCCAGGATGGTGAAACTGTCGGCGAGGGATCGAGGACCGTCCTGCCTGTACTGGATCTGCTGGTTCTCCACCTGCGGGGCAAGGGCCGGGTGATCCTCCAGGGAGGACAAGGCCTTCGGGCCCTCTGGGGAGGGGACCCTGAACCGTGCTGGGAGGATGATGGCAACCCAACAGCAGCTCAGGGGCAACCCTGCGGGTTCTCTGTGGGCAGCAGACCTGGGGCCCAGCATGGGTGCTCTGCCTGCATCCCCACCCCGTATCCCAGGGGCTGCAGAGCAAACCCACCACCCCAAACACCTCCATCCCTTCTGATGGGGAGAAGACTCCTGCAGCCCTCCCCAGCCTCCCAGTGTGGCTGGGAGCTGCAGACCACCCCTGGGCTCTCCCCAAACCCTCAGGAAAGCAGCCTGGTGGGCAGATGGGAGCCCGTGGGTGCTGTACCTCGCTCCAGGTGAAGCTGTGCAGCCCACCCTGCTGGGGCCGCTGGCTGCTCAGGAGGGTGCCAAACCGGGGGGGCTCCAGCACGCTGAACTCCATGCCGAGAGCTGGGTAGTAGGAGTTGGGAATGCGGAGGATGCTCGAGGAGATGGTGGCAGAGCCACCTCCCGGCACCGTGATGTTGTGGACATCCAAGGGGACGGTGATGGGGAGCACAACCAGGCTGACCACCACCCCCTCCAGAGGGTCTGCACCGCGGGCTGTGATGTCCAGGACAAACCGGTCCCGCTCCTCGTTGGGCTTGGAGTGCAGGTAGAGGACTCTGCCACTGTTGATGTCCTCCTGGGTGAAGGACTGGATGGGGTCCAGGCTGGGCTGCTCGTTCATGTCCTGGCTGTGCTGAAGCATTGCCAGGAAGCCGGAGGCTGGGGGGCTGCTCACCAGGTAAACTATGTCTTGGGAAGATATCTCTTCGTGGGTCACCTGGGAGTGTGGGGGAGACGAGGCATGAGTGGGAAGGCTGGTAACTGAGACTGGGCCGTGCCACAGCCCACCTGCTATGCAATCAATCCCTCAGAGCTTTGCTGTGGGATGAACTGCAAGAACCACCTTACTGAGGCCATGCCTGGAGCCCTCTCTGCCCCTGGGCAAAGCCTGACAAGAACATGAGGCCTTGGCTCTGAGCAGGTGGGAGTAGAATGGAGTCCCACGGGTGGCCATCCTGGTTTGGTGGCCAGGGAAGTCATGCAGGCACGGGGAATGACTAGAGAAGGGCATACTCACCAGTAAGTCCTCCTCCTTGATCCCAGCCGCTTCCCCCTGGAAAACATAGATCTCCTGGTGGTTGACTATGCTCAGGGGGCTGGGATGGGTATCCAAGAACACGGTGATGGCCAGTGTGTCCTCCACTGCCACCTCATTTGCTTCTACGGTGAACTGGAGCTCATCCCGGCTGTTCCTGCTCCCGTTGTGGTGGTAGGAGATCTCTCCTGCCAGCAGGTCCCTCTGGGAGAAGGCCATGACCGGCTGCTCCCCTCTCAGCACAGTCCCCCACCTTGGGGGGGAGGTTATCAGGAACCGTATCTCTTCATCTGACCTGATGTCCATGTTGGTCTCCAGGCTGAGGACGGAGGAGTCAATGCTCCCTCGGGTGCCCTGGTGGATGACCAGACCGGTGTTGTTGACTATTCTGATGTAGGGGTCTGATGCCTGCACTTCCAGGAGGGCTGTGGTTTGGTGGAGACCATCTGAGACCTGCAGCTGGATCCAGCCCCGGTCAGCCCCAGAATGGACAAAGAGGACCTTCTTCTTCCTCAGGTCATCTTGTGTGAATCGATAGACCTGGTGGCTCCTGTCATCAACAGACACAATGCTGCCAAACAGGATATCCTTCCTGGTCAGCACCAGCTGCGTGTCGGAGAAGCCGGAGTCCTTGTCAGTGAAGGCAATGTCCTCAGTGGTCAGCAGGTGCTGCCCGTTGCGCACCACGTTGAAGACTCTGTTCACTGCCCGCACAGGGCTGTGGTCATTGACAGGTTGGATGGAGACCCTGAAAACGCCCCTCACCTCCTCGGCCTCTGACTCGGCGCTGCCCTCCCCCTGCCTGATGGCCACGAAGGGGATATCATCCTCCAGCGTCTCGGAGTCATCGTGCTGGTACAGCAGTCGGCGCTGCAGGATGTCGTCATTGGTGAACTCCGTGATCTCCTCTCTGGAGGCCCAGCCGTGGGACGCAGCCCAGGCCAGCCTCCCGTGTGCTGGCCCCTCGATCACCTCGTAGACATAGTCCATGCTGTTCACACTCTGCACAAACAAGTGATCCTTGGAGATGATGGCCTGCCCACCTTCCAGCACCGTCAGGAGCATGTTGGTCAAAGTTGGTGCATCAGGGTCCCCACCAATGCTGATTCTGTAGGTGTAGACGGGCGAGTGCTGCTCACCAGCGTGGACACGGAACTGGAAGTGGTCCTCAGCCTGCTGGGAGTTCCTGATGGTCACGCTGTAGCTCAGGTGGTTTCCCTGCAGGTCTTTGTCGGTAAATCCAAAGCCTTCAGTCAGCCTGTTGCCAAGCAGCTCCAGGTTTCCCTTTTTGGGAGCCTGGATGATCATGTAGCGGAAGGGAACTGGGGCAGAGTTTGGATCTTCCAACATTGCCTCCAGCTCCCTGCTGGTGATATTTCTGTGCCTCTTATTCTTCATCTGGAGGGGAGCCATGGTCCTCATCGTAATGGTGGCTCTTTTAATCCTTACAAGGAAGGTGTTGTTTGGCAAGAGCTTCTGCCCCACCTGGACTTTGAACCTCACCTCCTCCACGCTGTCTTCCAGCCGGTGCTCTGGGTCTGTGCTAAAATACTGAATGCGCCCTTGCTCCAGGTCTTGCTGGTGGAAAGACTCGACTTTTTTCCATTCCACTCCCATGCTCCCTTGCTTCTGGACCTCTCCGTACTTCAGAGGCTCTGTGAGGACATACAGGATGGAGACCCGTTGTTCCACAGCGTTCGTCTCCACTGACAGGTTGGCTGTGGTGATGCGTGCGGCCCCTCCTTGGGAGAGGGAGAGGCCGGTGTTATTGAGCAGGCGGATGTCAGGATCAATGGCGAGGATCCTCAAGGTGGCAATGGGGCTCGGGACGGTGCCATCACTCACCTGCAAGGTGAGCTGTAAGTTTGTCCCACCCTGGTGCACGTAGACTACATTGCCAGCTTCCAGGTCCCTGCAGGAGAACTCTTCGATGGGCACTCCAGGGTGGAGGTCTAGCTCCACATAGCCCTCCTCCATCTGCTGACCGTGAAGCTGGAACTCTAGGTCATCGCAGGAGGAGTCATCATCCAGGACCTGCAGGATGTCGGTGCTCAGGTGCTTCCGTGTGTGCTTCAGGATTGTCATGTGGTTCCCACGGGGGAAGATCACCTGTGGGGCATCGTTGACAGGGTTGATCATGATGGGCAGCAGGTACACCTGTCCCTGCCGCAGGCACTCTGGGACCCCTTGCTGGGTGGTCACTGTCACCTCCAGCATCAGCTGGTCCATGGGCCCCTCGGAGCCATCGTGGATGTACCTGACTTTCCGGTTCACGATGTCTAACAAGGTGAACTTCCTTCTGCTCCTGGACCCGGGAATGTCCAGCTCCAGCTGGCCGTGCCTGGGGTCATTGGTGATGCTGAAGAGGATTTGGGACTGACGGATGTTGGCCAGGCTCAAGTCTACCGTCGGCTGGGCGTGTTTCCACTCCAGGTAGGCCATGCCCCCTTCAGAGACGATGAGGGGGCTGACGTGCAGCAGCCTGCTGACGTTGGCAAAGGCGGGTGGGAAGCTGCTGTCGGGCCGGCACGGTTCCACCACCAGGCCTGGTGCTCCCGAAAAGCCATTGGGAGGCGGGGAGGTGGATGCCTCATCCTGCTCATACACCTCCTCGTAGTCCCAGTAGTGGTCCTGCTTCCCACAGCCTGCCGTGATGTCCTTTGTGATCATGGCGTCCTGCAGGCTCCTCCTCTGCAGGTTTATCCGGAGGTCCTCCAAGCAGCCAACAAACGAGTGGTTGGTCATGGTCCACAACGAGATGAAAGAAAGGTGGTGCTCCCTCAGCCTTTGCAACGCTTTGTCATCCATACCTCCAATGAAGAGGTTCCCCTGAAGGTCCAGGTAGTTGTTGATGCCCCGGTTGGACGTGGATGAAGCATAGTAATCGATCAGTATCTCAAACTTGTGGATGTCTGTGTGGACCTTGACGTAGTGCTGCTGCTCGTCGCTGATGAAGACGTTGTTGTGCAGGACGATGACGCCGTTCCCCTTCTCCACAAACCCTCGCAGGCGCCCGTTGGAGATCTCCAGGTAGAAGAAGTCGTTCTCCAGCCCCGCGTGGTAGACGAGGGGTGCCTGGGTGATGCTCGTCGTTATCACAAACTCAATGGTGGCTTCCTGCCTTGCGTCCCACGTGGGAAAAGCAATGTAGGAGTGCGGTCCCGGGAACCCGAATGGGTCCTCGGGCTCTGCAGAGAACTGTGTGCTGCACCCTTCCTGGACACGGTGGAAGGTCTTGGAGCTGCCATCAGGAGACAGATGGGAGAGGACATCCAGGCCGTTGAATGTCACCAGGTGAAGGCAGCCCCTGAAGGGAGGGCTGGCCTCGGCGAGGTACGGCAGGTCCAGGCTGCCTGTCCCGCCGGCGTACAGGCCGTGCTGGATGTCCAGCTCCCTTGCTGGCCCTGCGATGTCTGCGGAGCTGTTGAAGAGGCCATCGATGGTCAGTGTCATCCTGCCATCTTCCACCAGCAGCTCCACGTCGTGCACTGCCAGGTTATTGAGCTGCAGCCCTGCTGGGGACTGCAAGGTCACCTCCTCCAAGCCCAACTGCAGCCTGGCCTGCAGGGAAAGACACAAAATCCTCAGCTCAAGTGAAACCTCTCCACCTTCCATGCTGAAGCATGGACCCACACCCAGGTGCTCGCAAGGGTTTTGGTGCCTCGGTTCAGTCCTCCACCTCTGGATGTGCTCCTCCTTCATCCTCCCCATGGGCCTGCCCTCTTTGTCCTGCTCTCTGAATTTCCCTCCTTTTTCACTCATTCTCAGCAAACCCCACTCTCAGAGATGGGCCTCTCCATCTCCCAGTCCCATGGCTGGGCTTCTCCTCTCCCCTCACAGAGCAGCCCTGCCAGATGCTGGCTCCTCTGTCCCTGCTCTGTCTTGCCCACCACCCTCCATCCTTGCAACCTGGGATGCTTCCAGCCCTTTCCCTGGGAAACTGGCAGGGGAAATAGCAGGCTTTGCTCGTTGTGGGCAGCTGCCTGGAGCCTGCCTAAGTAGAGGGTTAGCTGGTGAGACACGTGGCCTGTGTTAGGGACACCTCTGGCCAGTGGCTCGCTTGCTCTTCTGCTCTGGTTTAATGTGGTTGGTAGCCCAGCCCAGGCTGCAGGAGAGGCAGGATGTGTGCCTCGGAAGCTCCCTGCTCTTTTCCTTTATGGTGGATGCCAACACCATAACCACAGCAGAGAATGTTATTCCTCTGTCTTTGCTTGCTTCCCATGTTCCAGCTGGGATAAGGGAGAGCTCTTCTTTCCCTGGTGGGGACAAGATCCTCTTGTCTCACCTGCTCACACCTGAGGGTGTTGTGCACCGTGTCTGACCATGCAATGCACACGGGGTGCCGGTGTCAGGGTGTCCCCATGACCATCCCCACCATCCCTGGCAGGGAGTGAGGAGCTTCCCCAGATGGATCCTGTTTCTCTGGATTTAACCAAATCTTCCAAGACTGTGTCCACTCTCCTCTGGTACTCTACACCCCTGTCAGGGGTCCTGGCAGCTGGGCTGCCCCTTCATCCTCTCACTTGATGAAGCCACGACAGAGAGCCCAGGGAGAGGATGGGGTGCTGGGGTGCTGACCTGCAGGCGGCCGGCTTGCAGCTGCAGCAGGAGGTGGTCGGGCTGGCCGGCAGCCAGGAAGAGCAGCCCGTTCCCCTGGCTGGTGAGCAGCTGCAGGCGCAGCCGCACCGTGCGCGAGGCGTCCGCCAGCGGCATCTCCACGAAGCTGTCCCCGAAGAAAGAGGCTGGGGACAGAAGGGAGGAAGGTCAGGCAGGGAAGGACACCTCCTGCAAGCCCTGAATGAGACCCCAAATCCAGGAAAGGGCAGGGAATGAGATCCCAAATCCAGGAAAGGGCAGGGAATGAGACCCCAAATCCAGGAAAGGGCAGGGAATGAGATCCCAAGCCCAGCAAGGATCAGGGAACAAGATCCCAGATCCCAAAAAGGAGCTGGGCATGAGACCCCAAATCCCAGCAAGGATCTGATCAGGCAGTGCAGGGAATTCCCATCAACTCCCACCCAAACCCCACCCCAAATCTCCCCAAATTCTTCCAATTTCCACCCCAAATCTCTCCCAAATCACCCCCAATTCCTGCCCCAAATCCCACCCAATTCCTGCCCCAAATTTTCCCAAATCTCACCCTGAATCTCCCTCAGTTCCCACCCACAAATTCCTCAATTCCTGCCCCAATTCCTGCCACAGGTGGGTGCTGTGATTAGGGAGCCTCCCAAGCCCCCAAGCCCATTCAGCAGCCCTTCCTGTGTTTGCCATCTGACAATTGCTGGAGTCCAGCAGCCTAAAATGACCCTTGGCGGGGGGTCTGAATTTCCTAAAGAAATCCTAGAAGGGTGTGGGTTGGAAGGAAACTTAAAGCTCATCTATCCAAGTCCCCTGCAACAGTCAGGGTCATTTTCCACTAGCCCAAGTTCCTCCAAGCCCTGGCCTTGAACACCTCCAGGGATGGGGCAGCCAGAGCATCTCTGGGCAGGCTCTGTCAGGGCCTCAGCACCTTCTGATTAAAGAAACTGCATTTCTCCTCAGTGCTGGAGGAATAAACAGGAGTGCCAGTGATCCATATGTGGATGTGAGAGCGTACGGAAACCTCGTCTCAAAGTGGGCGCCTGGAGATGCAGCTGGAACGTGTTCAACACCCAGCAGACATCAGCCCTGGAGTACTCAGCTCAATGGCATGTGGTCATGAAATGACAGACTGTGTCACAGGGCACCGCGGGAGAGAGCAGGACTGAGAGGACAGGGAGCGGCCAGGCTTAATTTTAGAGCGCTTTTAGTTTTTAGCTGACTCAATGCATGCATGTGCACCTCACACATGTTAAATGTGTGTGGCTGGGGCGTGCAGCCACCCATCCTGCTTGGCTTCAGCTCAGCCTGTGGCAAAACTCTGTGCTTAAGTGTAAACACTCCAGCCCTGTAAGCTGGAAATGTTTGGGGAGGCTGTGTCAGGGACGGGGGGCAAATGCACATTTTCAGTCCATATGTAGTCATGGGCTCTGCTGGAGTTTATTTGTGTGAAGTTTTCCTGCTGTGCTTTACTAGAGCACTCATCAGATCCACCCAGTCACCAACCTACCCTTTGTTTGGGGTCCCAGACCTGTCTTGCTGAGGTACCATGGGCAAACCAGAATAGGAATCAGGGTCCCAAGCCCTGATCTCTTTTGGAGGAGGCCGGGGTGGATGTTGAATGCTGGGGTGAAACCAATCTTCTGCACAGCTAGGTCTGGGTATAAACACCCACATCTGCTCTTACAACTGCTTCCCTGGTTGCATTTTCCTCTTGCCCAAATTTCTGTGGCATGACCAGGGTGGGAATGGGCAATGTGGGCTTTGCTCACAGGGTGGTGCAGCAAGTGAAAACCCAATCCAGCGAGTGAAAACCCAGCCCTGCAAGACAGCCACAGTCACTGAGGCATTTGGAAGGGGACCGTCTGTAGAGGTGATGGCAACGGTTGGCGTGGCAGGGACAGAGTTGAAGCACTCTGTTTTAGCTTTTCACATTTTCTTCAAAGCTAAGGCTGCAGTGCTCTGCATGGGGGAAGGTCTTCTGAGCCCTTTGGGAATGGGGGAACCTCCTTGTCCAGGACACCACAAAAAATCATTTCCTGCCACTGGCAGCAGAAAAAAGCGCCTGAGTTTTCCCCTGTGGTCAGGGAGGATGACGTGGGTGTCGCAAGGACCATCACCCCACCCGTTCTGGACAGGGAGGAAATGGCACCATGGAAATATCTGGCCTTTGCTGTAACACTGGACCCTTTGCCCAGCCCAGGGCAAGGCTGTCAGGGTGCCTGCTCATTCCCTGGCCCTCGTGCCTGCTGCTGGCATGGGGCACTTTGGCTTCCTTGTCCTCTTCAGCCCAGCCAGTGACTCAGAGGAGCTGTGCTGTTCTCTGCAGGGCTCTGTCCTTCCCTGACCTGCTCCCTCCTTCCCATGGTCCCAGCAAAGCCAGCCTTGCCCAGAGGCCGTGGGTGCTGGGTGCTGGGGCTCTCAGCCCCAGGCCTTGGTGAGCAGGAGTGATGTGGCACAGTGGAAAAGAGGGAATCTTCTGTCCCTCCTTGCACAACCACAGGCACACGTGTGTGCACATGTGGTCCTCAGAGACATCCATGTACGTTATGTGCTGGCTCTCATTGAGGTTCCCTGTGCATGCTCCACGCTCCACCTCCCACTGGGATTTTGCTACATTTTAGTGGCTTCCCTTAATTCAAAAAATGTTTTTCAGATGGGTACTGAGTGGCTGCTCTCACAGGCAGGGAAAGCTTGGCTGGGCTGGGCCCACCAGAGCTCCCATGCCCGCCCAGGGACTGGGCAGTGCCTCGCTATGGGTGCTGGGGATGAGGGTTTGGGGCTGCTCCAAGACCAGCTTGTTTTCCAGTGTGCCAGGGGGCACCAGCTCCTGCAGCCAGCACATTCTGTCCTGCCTTCGCTCTCCCAAAGCTGCCAGAAATGTTTTTCTTCTTCTCTCATAAAATACTACTAATAAAAAGCTCCCAGAGGTGCGGATGCCATGGGGAGTGGTGTTGTTTGTTGAGGAGGATGAAGGACCCTTGCTCAGACCTAGGAGGCGCTGGAATTTTTCTCCAGCAGCAGAGAGTTACTCTCCAGCATATGAGTTACTGCTGTTTGTACTCCCAAATTCCTGCTTTATTTCAGGGCCACTCTCCTCCTCCCTCATCAGCCCAGCCAGGATGTGAAGCCACTCGGCCTGTGACATTTCACTTTCACAAGGGACCTGCAGCTTCTCACCTCCATCTCCCCTCCTCCTTTCCCTCCACTTTGGAAAAGATGCAGAAAACATGGGGTTTTTTTGGTTTTTTTTCAAACCCATTTTGCTCTGGAGGAGCCTCCACAGGACAGGGCTATCTCTGCCCCATCCTGGTCCATCACCTGGAGCAAGCCGGGATTTCCATGCACCCTTCCCCATCTGTGGGCAGGCTCAGTGAGCTCCTGGGATCATCCCATGAGGATGAGAGTTCCCAAGCCCCAACAGCACCTATCTCACGTGATCTAAGGATGCCACAATCACACCTTAGGCGTGTTGTGCCCCTCATCCCTGCGTGCAGATGCTCAAGGTGGCCTCTCCCGTCATGTCCTGGCCATGGGTTGGAGTGGACACCCCGGATGTCCCACTCACCCCGGATAAAAACAATTGACATTCCCAGCTTGCTGCGTCCCACAGGAAATCACCCTCCGTGCCTTGCCAAGCCGATTGAAAGGCGTTGACGAGGCGAGAGGAGCCTCCTCCGTCACAGTTTCCGAGCAGCCAGCCAGCAGCCAGCAGATTACAGACTGCACTGTCACTTGGCTTTGGGGTTGTTCTTTGGGGTTTTTTGCATTGAAAAAAACAAGGAGATGAGCCAAAAGCTCTAAGGAGGGGTCTGGGAGCGAGGCCCCGGGTGCGCTGGGGCCGGCAGACAAGCGAGGGCTCTGTGCGAGCCGGCGCTGCCCCGGCACCCGCCCCAGCCGCCGGCCACGCGCCGGCCCCGGGACGCTTTGGCCCTCGTCCCCTGCTCCTCCGGCTGAAAACACCGCTGCTTTGGCCTCTCCAGTTGCTGGTTTTATTTTGATGCTCAGGGAACTTTCTGGCTGGGGGAGCAGAGCCTGGGGGGATCCCTGTCTGCTCGGGGGGCTTTGGGCTGGGGGCTCTCCCAGTGCTTGGGGCACAGCGAGGTTGTTTTGGGCTCTCCTTGGTGTTTTAACAGACGTCTGTGCACAAAAACTTCTCCCACCTCCTTCCCAGCACGTAGGAGGCTGAAGGAGCCAACTCCGGGCCCAGGCAAAGGGAAGTACTGGGAAAGCTCAGCTGAGAGAGAACCGGCCCTGGACACGGAGGCTTTGGGGAGCAGGGAGACGTCTCCTGGGTGTGTGTGGGAGGGCATGGGAGCTGCTGGGTGGATGCTGCCCTGCCCCAAGGCTCCTACCCCCGCGTGGGGCATCCCCAGCCCTGCCGCAGGACGGCCAGCTGCATGTTGGCTGCGCAGGAGGAGGTGCCTCGGCGAGTCTGGGGTACAACCCAGCCCCTGAGGGGCGGCAGGGGCTCCCGCTGCCCCGGCCACGGGAGGACGCTGAGGCTGAGGAGGAAGCAGAGGAGCAAGCCCTGCCTGGGGATGGGGGTGTGGAGCCGGGGAGGGGCTGGATGCTCAACAAGGCTCCATTCAGGCTGCGGTGGGGCAGGTGGGGGCCAGAGCCGGTGGCCGGCTGTGTTTGCAGGGAGGGGACTGGAATTCATTAAAGCAGCTCTTTAATGAGCGGAGCGGGTGCCAGGAGAGCCCCGTGCGCCCCCCTGAAAGACTCCCTGTGTTTGCAGCCGCTTCCCACCCCGGCCACACCGGTTTTCCAACGGTGGAAAAACAGCCGGGGAGTGAAAGCTCCTTGTAGCCCGAACAGCCCCGGGCTTGTGCGGCTGCTGGTGCAGCCCAACCCGCCGGCTGCCCTCCTTCCTGCCCGCCTGCCCTGTGCCAACAAGCGGCCCCTGTGCCTGGTGCTGGGCTGCTGCTGGGCAGCCCCAAGAGCAGCTGGCTGCATTCCTTCTCCGCAGCCTCAGGAGCTGGTTTTGAGGCCCTCTGAGTTGTTTGGGGTGTTTTAGTTTAAGTAACTTAAGGTAGTGAGGTCCGCCGGTCCCCATTGTGCTGCAGCCCCACCCAGAGGGGCTGGGGGATGCGAACACTGGAGAGATTTGGGGGGATGTGAACCTGGGAGGGGTTCAGGGGATGAAAATATTGGGGGGAGGGGTTCAGGGGAATGCCAACACCAAAGGGGCTGGGTGATGTGAACATCAGAGGGCTTCGAGGGAATGCAAACACTGGAGGATCTTGGGGATGCAGATACTGGAGGGGCTCGGGGCTGGCTGCCCAGCCCTGGGGATGCTGCTCAGCAGCTTCATCCCCTCCTGTTTTTCCCCCCGAAGTGTAAGGAGCATAAGGCTCCCTCGCCCCACTCCCAGAGCAGGCAGGATGGGCGGGGCCAGCACCCTGGGTGGTCCTGGGGGGCTCAGGCTCCCTTGTTCCCCAGCCTGGCTCCCTGAGGCCCAACCAGACCTGCAGCCCCCCGGAGCAGGGGCTGGGCTGTGCCCCTGTCCCCACAACAGGGTGGAGGAGCCACAGAAGGAAAGGATCCGATGGGCTTTTGGAGAAAGGCTTCATTATGTTCCACATTCCCTTCGTTTTATGGTGTGGTTTTATTTATGGCCAGGGAAGGAAATGAGCAGCTTGAGGGGAGGTTAAGGCAAACACAGTGGCCCTCAGCTTTGGCTGGGGGGACAAATGGGGGCTGCTGCCTTCAGGCACGCCCTGAGACCCGAGCTGAGCACCCGTCTGGGCCTCCGCAGCAAAGGAATCCCAGTGCAATGGAGAGGAGCTGGGTTCAGCCTGCAGCAGGGACATTCGAACCCAGCGGGGACCTTGGGCTCACAGCACAGTCCCCTGTGCCTGCCCCAGGAGAGCCTGGGCTTCTGTCTCAAGATTTACTGGATGGGCTGTCACGGGCACAGATCCATCCCTGCTGTGATAGCTCCTGGCACACGGCAGGACTTTCTCTTTTATCCCCAGCCCCAGTGATTCCAGTGACTGCTGCTCCCACATCCCGAGCCAGGGCCGTGCGTGCTTTCCCAACCCCGGCAATGGGACTGAGCGCTCTGCTTCTCGCCTCCCCCCCTCCCTCTGGCCCTCCCTCGCGGGGCTCCCAGGGGCCGGCGCTTTCCAGGAGCGCTGGCCAGCAGAGATTGCTGGAAAGCAGCACCCACAAAACCACCAGAAAAGCTGTGGCTGGTCACCTTGCCAAGCCTGCCGACCACCAGAAGTTCTATCGCCCTTGTTTTGGGCGTGGGAGGGAGGAGAGTCCTGGCCAGGGGTGCTTTGCTTCGCCCGCATCCCACCCCGGTGGCCTCTGGCTGCACCGCGCCGCTTTGAACCCCTCCTCCTGTGTTTATTCATTCAGTTCCTCTGCCCCGTTCCCCGGCCAGCTGCTCTCCGCTCGCCTTCCCCAGCCTCCTGCCTGACAGCTTTGGGGGAAAAGCAGCCTTTTTACAGCCCACGGACTCTGGGGGGCAGGGGAAAACATGCCCCGTGCTAATTCTGTGCTGTCTGGGAGGGGGCTGCTTGTACCCTCCCGTGTCCTGCCTGTCCCCAAGCCCCTGCCCAGCGCCTGTGCCTGCTCCTGCCCGCCTTCCCCATCCTTGTGCAGCAGCATTAGGAGCTGTCATAGCTGGAGGCCATAAAGCAGGGTACAGGAGGCTTGGCTGGAGCTCCAGAGCTCCATCGCTTATCCAGCGTGGTTTTACGATGATTCAAGCACAGCCCTAAAGCTGATGGTATTTCCTGAGCTCTCCTGCTCGGCCAGATGCAGAGCCGTGGAGGGGACGCCAAGGAGCTGGGAGCCATCCTGAAACCCCCCCAAAGGTCACAGGGCTTTAGGGAAGAGCTGGGGGGATGCGCCCCCGGAGCAAGCACCGCCCCAAAGCGCGGCCGCAGCAGGAGCAGGGATGAAGAGCTTTTAACGATGTGTGGCTCAGTGCTCCGGAGGGACTTAAGGGATAAGCCGAAGCTGGAAGCAGTGTTTGGAGTGTTTGCCCTGGGAAGGGAAGCGGGGGGAGAAAGTGGGAGGATTTGGGGAAGCGAGAGGCTCAATGGGGCTTTTGTGCCGTCCTCTGCAGCGTGACTCAGGCTCGCTCAGGCTCCCGCCGCCAGGAGAAGTTGGCCTGGAAATATTGTATCAGCCCCAGAGGACGTGGTTTCCAAACCATTCGAAGTCGAGTTTTGTTCTATTTTTTCTTTTTTTCTCTCTCTCTCCCAAGCCCTCTTTCCCTGTCTCTCAGGCTGGTAGGTTTTCCAGCTCCACCCTGCACATCCTGGCACCCACTGCCACTGTGTTCCCTGCCCCAGCTGCTCCCACCCAGTGAAGGAACAGCTTGCACAGCTGCAGAAGGGCATGTGGTGGCACAGGAGGGGACAATCCCAGCCAGCCCCGCGCTGGAGGAGCCAGAGGATCCGGGAGGAGTGGGGCACCTGGGTGCACCTCCCACCTGCAGATCCCTGAATCCCATCCCCGCCTGTCCAACAGAGCCAGTGCCTGTTCCCAAGCTCATCCCAGACCCAGTGAGGGGAAGGAGCCGGCGCGGGGAGGATCGGAGGAGCCGGGCCAGGGATGCTCACAGGCATGCCTGGAACGGCTCGGTGTTACCGGAGCGATCCTCGCCTGGTGTCAACAAACAGCCCGGCAGCCGCCGCCGGAGAGGGGCCCGGCTCCAGCCGCCCGGGCTCTGATGCTTCCCAGCCTCGCTGGTGTCAAGTGGCTCCCGACGTGCCAGGACCGGGGGAGTTATCAGCCAAAAAGGTGGGGGAACAATGAGCACGAGCGGGAGCCTTGAAACCTTGCCAGAGGATACCTGCTTGCCTTAATTGCGGCATCCAGCGCCCAGGGCTGGGGAAATTGTTTTGACAGAGATGTTAAAACGTGCAATTACGGTGTAAAACGTGTAAATTGGGGTGATTCAGCTTTAGTTTTGCTGGCACCCACAGCACCCTGCACCCCACAAGGGCACCAAGGACTACAGCCAGGGTGAGCTTTTGGTGACGCTGAATACTGTGAGGGGCAGAGAAAACTGTCCCCATGGACAGAGGGTTTGCAGTGTGGATGGGGGAAAGAGAGGACACTTTTCCTCCTCTGAAGCTCACATGCTAAACTGTCCGCAAAGAAAATTAGTATTTTCTTTTTTCACCCCTCTTTCTAGAGCTGAAAGCTCTGCCCTCTCCTCTGCCCCCATCCTTCCAGAGGTTCCCCTTCCTGCCCTGCCTCCCCCTCCCCACTGCTGCTATCCCCTGACTTTTCCATCCATGAGAAACACCCACCGGGGTGATGTTTACAGAGAAAACAAATGCCTGCTCTATTTGTAGCTTGGGGGGAGGCACGGCTGGCTGTGGGGGTGTGGAAGCGGGTGCTCACATCCCCTCCCAGGGCTACAGGGCTCTCTCAGCCACATCTACCTCGGGCCAAGTCTTCCCTCTCTTCTCCCAAGCTCCCAGAGGAAATGACCCTGGTGGGCTCAGACATTTCTGTGGGATGGGATGCTGAAAACCTAGAAGCCCTTCTGAAGCCCGGCTGGAGGCTGGGAAAGGGAATGGGAAATTCCTGCTGCCTGCCCCTCTTTCTGCCAGGGCTGCACCAAGCCAGGGCTCTGAGATAGTCGAGGATGGGGAGCACCCATTAACATGGCCGGGGATGGCACCACAAGCAGTTGGTGACTCCAAACCCTCCCTCCCTCGCCCGCCTGCCTGCAGCAAAGAGGAAAAACAACTTCCAGAAAGCCAAGATTTGGGCAAAAGTAGCAGCAGGGATTCACAGGGCCGTCCCGAGCTGACTCACAGCTCCTTCCCCAGCCAGTGAGTCACAGCGATGGATGAATTTGCTTCTCCATCTCCTCGTCTGGGAGGCACGTGATGGGCACGGCCACCACCAAACCACCGCGTTTGCCCCATGACTTGCTCCACTCCCGGCAGTTTTTGGCACTCCCGCCCTCCTCCAGGCTGCTTTCCGTCTGTCTGTCCGTCTGTCAGGCAGCCAAGAGCAGCCCTTGGGCACAGGGCAGCTCCCAGAGGTACTGCCCGGAGCCACGCGCGAGCGGCGACACACCCCGGGGAAGAAGGATGGAAAATGGGAATTGATCACCCTCGTGGATCCACAGCTCAGGGCACAAACATCTCCCACCCCACCCCAATGACAGCTGAGAGGCCCTGTTTGGTCTGTTCTGTGGATAAAGGACTGGAAATGGGTGACAAAGCAGGCAGCAAACCTGCATCGTCCCTGTCCTGGGTTTGGGAAGAGCTACAGCAGTCCCGCTCCTATGGATTTCAGCCTGGCTTTGCAGAGTCCAATGCTGCCCTGACTCTCAGCTCGCCTTTGACAAGCAAAGCCAAGCTTTGGGAAAGGTCCTCTGACTTGATAGAACGTATTTGGAATACACTTTATAGAATGTATCAATGTTCCATCAGTACAACAGGCTGAAAATTATCTTCATATAACAATATCTAACAGTATTCTGCTGTGCTGGTCAATATAAACTCGACCTCCCTTTCTCTGGTCTATTTACCTCAGGAAAGGTCTGAGGGTTGTCCCATCCCTGTGCAGCACAGCAATGTCCAACCAGACACAGGGCACGATGCAGACAGCTCAGAGAAGGGCTGGTTTGGGTCTGATTTTCTGAGTTTGTAAAATTTTCAGCCCGATTAGTAGCTGATTCTTCTGTGAGAGAAAGTCTCCTTTCAAGGACAGTAAAAAGTAAATAAGTCTTCTGTCTTTCATAAACACTTGTAGGTTTCTCATAATTATTCTCTCACAAGTGTTGTTTCTATTGTTTAACCAATGAAGAGAAGTGTTGTCTTTTCTAACCAATTATATAGTTCTTTAGCGCAGCATGTTATTAAAAAAGTTGTGTGAAATTAATAAATTAGCCTTCTGAATTTCTTTCTACTTGGAGTCAAGCTCTTCCTTTCGTGTCCAACTGCAACAGGCTGGTTTGGGAATGAGGGAACTCTGATGGATGCTTTCCTTTCCCTGTGTCTCCAGGGGTGTGGTGAAGGGGCTGGTGGCAAACGAGCCTTGGGGTGCCCAGGTAAGAGCTGGCACAGGAGCTTCCAGGAGTCCCCCAGCTGCAGGCTGGGGGTGATGCTCACACTTGGGGAAGCTGGCTTCCCAAAAAGGAGACAAACTGAGCCCAGCACCTGGAAAGGGCCACGGGAGCAGCCCCGGGGAGCCGAGGCTGGGCTGGGCCAACGCCTGTTACGAACAGTCTGTGCTTTGAGCTTTATTTAGGCACGCAGACTCCCGCCTCCCAGGCCCTGTTCCTGTCCAGCCTTCAACCTGATGTGAGCTCCTCGGGGTGAGCTTAACCCTGTCCTGCAATCCTGCAGGAATGCACTTATTATATATCTGCCCGCAGCTCTCTGTTGCTAAATATAAGAGTGAGACAAGAATATTCCTCCCCGATTCCCACGATACCAGTTTGTGTTCTCCCCCCTTTTCAGCATTTTTCCTGTTCTTTCCCATCAGCTGGAAACTTTTCCAGCTGCTTTGAGCTATGACCTTAAAACATGTGGCACGAGCGATCATAAAAAAGAAAGTTCGAATAAATCAGTCAGATTTCCAAAAGTGGAGGAAAGGAAGAGCCGAGGTGGCTCCATGGAGCTGAGAAACCTGGAGAAAGCAGAAGGGATCCTGGATGGATACCCCAGGGCAGACACTGCTCCCTGTCCATGGGCAGGTATCCTGGACAAGCCAGAATCCCACTTGCCTCCCCAGGACCCTGTCTCTGCTTCCAAACTTCGGAGAGTGTCACATTTTTGGCAACCGCTTGCTGAAGTCTTGGGGTGAAGGCTGCTCATGGGCAGTCTACACATCCAATTCTCTCTTCTCCCCTCATTTCAAACCTCCAGTAAGCAGGATTTTGGGGAAGGGGGAGCCCAGCCTGTGGGTGACCTCACTGGGAACTGGAGGAGAGCTAGGCTGTCAAAAAACAGTTTACTAAAGCTTCACACTCTGATGTCAAGAGGACAAGTTTTATGAATGTTTTGTCTTTTTGATATAATCCTGTATTTGATGAAGTGCATGATGACTCTTCCCATGCTGGGCTGGGCAGGAAGCCCTGGGCTGGAGGGAACACAAACCACAGGCTTCACCCCCAAAACCTCAGCCCCATGCTGAGCGTGCTGCTGGTGGCTCTCCCCAATGGAGACACAGGGCTGTCCCATGGTGGGCAGCCCATGGGAATGGCTGGAAGGAGTGCTGGGATCAACAGGGGTGTTCTCAACTGCAGGGGGCTTGTGGGAAGCTGCTGCCCAGCCCAGGGTCACAGCTGGAACATCTGTTTCAGCCCAGGCTCCATGGAGTTGGAACAGCCCCCAGTACTGGAAAATGGGTGTAAACTCCCTTTTATTCCCCAGCCCTTCCTACTGACACCAGGGAGATGCCCAGAGCCTTGTTACAGCCATGGGGGGACCCACCTGGGGAGACTCTGGGGGTGTTGGCAGCTGTCAGTGAAAGCCATGGGGGTTTGGGGGTTTTTTGGGGATTTCTCCAGCCCATTCACCATGAAAGAATTTGGGGCTGCCAGGGCAGCCCTCAGACCCACCTTGGACACGGCACAAGCAACAGATCCATGTGGGGAAATCCCATCCTGAGATGGAAAGGTCAGGGCTGGGAGGAAGGAGACCACTCTGTTCATTAACAAAAGGGATTTTTTTCCACTCAGCCTGCCAGGCACCCTCCTATTTTGGTGCATGACAAAAAATAGAAAGTACAAGCCTAAGGTAATGAAAGGATCACGTCCCAGAGGCCGCTTGCTCCCTGGGAGGGAACAGGGACAACAAGAGTCCAACAGCAGCCCTGCAGGTGCTGAGGGCACCAGGCTGGGATCATCCTCCTCCCTGCACTAACACAGCCCGGGATGCAGGGGGTGGTTGGGAAACAAAGGACTGGAAGTTTTCAGTAATTCCTCTGGAAACTGCTGGGAGCAAACCATTGCCTTGCTGCTGGTCAGAGTCCAGGTCCCTTGGGGCAAGTTTGGGGAACAGAAACTGCTCAGTGAAATGATGTATTATTTTTGGGGTGACTTAGGGACAGAAAAGTGCTTTTTAAATTCCCTTCACTTTCAAAGCTGCAGGTGCTGCTGATGCAGTGCAGTGCCCAGTCAGATCCCGGGCACAGCTGGCAGGGTCAGACCTGTCCCAGTGGAACAAGACCCTGGTGCAGACCTGCAGAACCTGCTGAGGCTCAGAGCAGGGCAGCTCTGAGCATCACGGAGCAGGAGAGGGATCAGGGAGGGAGCAGAGCTGTGGGACAGGATGCTGAGGCTGGACACACCCGTGACAGGAGCTGGCTGGGCAAACCTGGCTGCTTCGTGGGGGAAAATGGGTACAAATCCCCTCCTTCTGTCCCGCCAGGGCTGCTGTGCCCAGCGCTGCCCTGTGGCACCATGGGGGGACCCTCAGCCCCGGCGGCTCCCCTGTCACCCCGGGGTGGCCCCGCACCCTTCTGGGGCGGTGCTGCTGGGAGAGGTGAGCCGCTCAGCGCTGCCCAGGCCAGCAGCCACCGCAGCGCACAGGAACAGCCCCGGGAGGCGACACACACCTCCAGGCGCCCCAGCTGCCTCCCGGGATGGAGAGGGGCTGCCCTGGCAGGCGGCCCCCGTGGCGAGGCCGGGCACGGGCAGGGAGGGCTGGCCAGCTCCCTCCCGGGGGCGCCGGGCTTGGCGGGGCACCCACGGAGCCGCTCCCCCGCCACCCTCTGCTCTCCGGCCCCAAACACGGCGCTCCCGCCAGCCTGGCCACGGGCCCCGCAGCCCCGGGTCACCCCTGCCCACAGCGCTCCCCGCTGGCTCCCAGCTCTCCCGGGAGGAGCACTATCCCCTAGGATTTCCCACCTCTGGGGTGGGCTGCGGGACGGGACTCACCTCCGGCCGGGGGTCCCGCGCTGAGGGGCTGGGGGTGGCCGGCCAGCAGCAGCAGCAGCAGCAGCAGGGTGGCGATGCCACCTCGGGCACCCATCGTGTCCCCGGGGGCTGCGGCAGCCGGCAGGGCTCCGGGACGGCACAGCCTCGGCCGGCGCCTGCTTCCAGGCGAGGGCTCCTGCTACTACTATATTTAATAAAGCGGAGCGAGGGAGGGACCTGTAACTTCTCCCGCCTGTCAGAAAGGAGAAATTCGCTCAGATTACAAACCAAATTTTCCTTCTTAAAGGGCTAGAGGCCCTCGCCACCCACACCCGCTCCTGAAAGCAGCCTTGTTCCCGGCGGGCGAGGAGAGGGAGGAGCAGGGAAAGAGCCCGCCGTGGGGTGCGAGGGGCGGCTCCGGAGGCACCGCCTGCCCCGGGCAGAGCAGGATGTCACAGAATCCCAAAATATTCTGAGTTGGAAGCGACCCACAAGGATCATCGAATCCAACTGTTCAGTGAACCGCCCATGCAGGGATCAAAGCTTGGTGTTATTAGCACCGTGCTCTAACCAGCTGGGCTAATCTCCACAGATCCCTTGGCATCGGGCACTTCTTGGGAAGCAGAGCCAGCTCCTGGTGTCCACACAGACCCAGACCAGGGACTCGGCCCCAAAGCTGCCCTGACCCACCCCTGGCCTGAAGTGTTCCAGAAGTGGCCCTGCAAACCTCACACCTCTCTCAGCTGGCAATCCGGATGACCTTCGGCCCTCAGGGCTCACAGCACTCCAACTGTGTTAGCACAAAAGAGCTCTCCAGCTTCTCCTCCTGTAGCAGCGTATCTGCACAACTTAGACCATTCTGTGTACCAGCCAAACTGCTTGTAGATAACAAGCCACCTGCAGTCTTGTTTTCAGAGTCCTCAGGAACTCATTAAGGTTACTGAGAAAACAACAAAATAATAATAAGAGTGGAGAATCTGAAAAACTGTAAACAAAGAATGCAAAACCTAGATAGAAGATACAGAACGTGATGATGGACGCTTGACCAATTAAGTCCTGAACAAACTGTGCCTGCCTCCTGAACCAGTGACTTAGCCAATCGAGAGACACCTGAAAGAGTGAACAGCAGTACTAGAAACCCTACCTGAAGTTTAATGTAAACAATAAATCAGCTTCTGATGAAAATCATATTAGTTCTATTATTCAGTTGCCCGTTTTCCCCTGCCGATCCTCCTGGTCAAGGCTGATCCAGGACGATGTCATCACGCTTTGGAGACACAGCATCCCACCCAGCCTGGCTCCCTGCTCCTTGCTCCTGTCCCATCTTTCCAACCCTCTCCAGAGCTGCTCCCATCCTCCTCTTTGGCTGGGGTGCAGCACACCCCTCCTTCCTCATGGATGTCTGGATTTCAGGCCTTTCCCCCCATGCCATGTTTGGCTGATGGATTACATGTGGCTTGTTTCCTGCTGGGTTAATTCTAACCCCTCCAGGGCCCTTTGCCGTCTTTGGCAGCATTTGCAACACCTTCCAGCACACAGTCATCTGCAAACATAATTAATTTGTTGTTTACTTTTGCTTTCAGATCATTAATAAAGACATTAAATAAACCTGGGATGTGCTGTTTTTTTCAGTAACTTTTTCTGAGTAATTGCCAGGGGCTCGGTAAGTTCATTAGCTAATTCTGTTTAGTCTGGGGGTTTCATATTAGCCAGGCTGGCTGATTTGTACAGATTTAATTGTGCAAAATCTTCCCTTTCCTGCTCTTTATTTTAGGGTCTACCAAGGACTCTGGGAGGATTTTCTCTCCATCTGTCCTCAGCAGTCCCCTCTCCTTGTCCCTTTTGGGGGCTGATGAAGAGAGAGGGGGGTGCAGGGCTGGAGCCTTTGGGGTGGAGTTCCATCTCTACTGCCCCCCATCACGTCCTGAGCAACAGGTGGGCTGAGCACATCCATTCCTCTCTCACCTACTGGGACCATCTCCAACCCACCAGAACCACCTCCAGCTCACCAGGACAATCCCCACCCCACCAGGACTACCTCCAACCCCCCGTCAGGCACCCCTGGCTTTACTTCAGGCTCTCTGTGCTCAGCTTTGCTTTGCTCACTGGGCCACTGGGAATGAACCACCCTTTGCCAGGGGAACAGCAGACTTGGATGAGAGCAGCAAGTACAACTTGAGCAAGGAAATGCTTCCAAGCAACCTGAGTATCCTCCCCCTCAAGGATGCTCAGGGTCCGCTCCACAGGCTGGTGGGAAAATATCCAAGACAAACCTGTCCACAGCGAGGAAAACTTCCACTGCTTTTAAATTATTATTATTATATTTCCTCCTCCAACAAAGAAATCACCACCTCTACTTGAAACTTCCTGTGTTATCCAGAGGAACATCCCCACCGAGTCCTGCCGCGGGCAGCTTGGGCCGCCCCCTGGCTGAGCCCTGAGCACAGCCCTGTGCCCCGCATCTGGCCAGCACATTTCCAGCCCTCAGCCAGGCCCCGGCAGCAGCGGGGGGTTTGTTTTTCCCTTTCCCAGCCAACATCTGGCAGAGCAGCAGAGGGGCAGAGCCAGCGTGGAGCGGTGTCTTCGCCCCCAGGCAGGGCTGGCAGCCTGGCTCTGCTCCAGGGGCCCTGGTCCTTCGCCCTGCAAGGAGACAATGCCAGCTCCATTTTCAGGCACTGGGGCTGCCCTTGCCCTTTGGTCAATGCCCACCCTGGGGGGCTGGAGGCTTAGGGGGACTTTGAGGAGGGGAAAAAAGAGAAAATTTAAATTCTTTTCTTGCCCTGGAGTGCTGGGGCTGGTGTTTGAGGCAGCCACAGCTCCCATCCCTTCTGGCTGCTCTCCTCCTCCTCCTCCTCCTCCTCCTCCTCCTCCTCCTCTCGGTGCTGGCTGACCCGCCGGCCTCCGGACGCATTTATTTATCTGATCCCAGCTTTATTTAGGATGTGTTTCCAGGGTAGCCGGTGCAGAGGGAGGTATGGAGGGCTGCCGAGGGGGTCCACAGCTGCAGCCCTCCACCCAGAGCCCTGCGGGGCACCCTGCTCACATGGGCACCTCTCAGCCACCCCCTCTCTCACAGGAACCCCCCCGATCCACCTCAGCCCTGTGTGGGCTGGCCCAGCTGGGAACCCTTTCCATGGAAGAACCCTTTCCCTGGAGAGCTGTGTGGCCTCTGTGCTTGGCATGGGCAAAGCTGGCAACTACTTCCCTGGAATGCCAACATTCCTTGTGCACCCTTCAATAAAGCAGAGCTCAGCTCCTCTGCTTGCCTTTTCCCCCAAAAGGACACCCTGCACCCTGGCTGGGCCTTTTGGCAGCCCCAGGCTCCCCTCTGCCCCCCACCACCGCCACTGGAGGGGGTCCCAGTGGCCGTGAGGGGCTGCAGCTGGGGAAGCAGCTCTGAGGGAGGAGAGCAGCAAGCGTGCCTGGAGAGCACGGAGAGCCTGGAAGGAAAATCCCATCCGGCGCTGGCAGGAGACAGCACATTCATGAATGCTGCTGGGATTCAGCTTCTCAGCATCTGCCTTCCCACGTGCTGGAGGGATTATAAAAGGAAATGAAACAAAGCCCTTGGATCTGACCTGGCTGAAGCAATGCCCTGGCCGGGGGTGGATCTGGCCCAAGGTGGCAGGAGCAGGGGGTTCCCTCCGTGTGCTCAGGGCAGAAGCGACGTGGACCTCGTGTCTGTGGTCAGAAACAGCTGGGCAGATGTGCTGGGCTCACCCAGGGGAGCAGAGGGGATGTCACAGGGTTTGTTTGGTGTTTCTGACTTGCCTGCCCTGTCTGGGGATGAGCTCAAGCAGAAAGAGTATGCTGCAGGGTGCTGGGGTTGCTGTGGGCAGCCAGGATTGCTGCAAGGAGCTGGGGGTGCTGCAGGGAAGTTGGGAACGCTGCCTGCCTCTGCCTTAGATGGGAGAAGCACAGTCTGAAGCCTGTTTCATGTCTGCAACATGAAACAAACCATGAAACACCAACAAACCAGACTTTGTACTTGTGGTGCTGTTAATTTAAGGAGACAAACAGTTGGGCCCGGGGTGCTAACTGTCCTGACACGCTGCACCTGGGCTCTCACCACACCCTCCATGCTGCCCACCACCCTGGCTGCCTTTAGATTCAGGTGCCTTCAGCCTTTGCTCCTTCTTATTGCAGCTGTGCTGTGGCACTGGGCAGATGCTAGGCCTGGGCAGAGGGGCTGCACCCCTTACCCAGTTTGGGGGAGCCTCCTTGCCCTCAGAGGACCAGGATGGGGGTGAGGATGTGCCCCCAGCATGGTGAGTGAACCTCTCTTCTCTGTTCACTTGGTGCTACCTTGCAGTGTGGCCACCTGGGTACCTCACACACAGCCTCTCTACAGGGATGGGGTTTTAAGTCCCCCAAAAGTCACATGCTGGGGCTTTGGAGCTTTGCTGAACCATGGGACAGCCCCACAGCTCTGCTGCTGCTCCCCCAGACCCTGTGCAAGGGGTTTGATGTGAGATGGGCTTTATTTACACCTGTGGGGGTTTGGAAGGCTGTGGCTGTACTTCCCTGTGACTAATGCCTTGTGCTCTTCCTTGAGCACAGAACACATCACTCCCCAGCATTAGTTTTGAGAAGGAAATCAATACAGCCCATTTATTTTTAGCCTGGATTTAGGATGCTTTGGAAGAGGAACTGAGCTGTGATTTGGAGGCAGCAGACTCACCATCTTCTCCAGGGCTTGTCAGACAGAAGAGCCAGCTTTTAACACTGGGTAGACATTGACTGATGTGTTCTCAAGGAACTAATGCCCCACGGTGGGAGTGGGGAATTCTCTGAGGGCATGGGAAGGGCTTGGAGCACGTGGGAGAGCAGTGGGCAGCTGTGCTGGCTGCTCGGGCTGATTTTGTGTGTCCAGTGAGGTCTCAGGATTTGGCTGGGCTTGGTCTGGGGGACCTTGTGATTTGTAGAATTGTGGAGGGTTTGGGTCAGAAGGGACTCTAAAGGTCACCCAGTTCCTGCCATGGACACCTTCCACTATCCCAGGCTGCTCCAATGCCCAGTGTCCAACCTGATTTTGAACTTTTCCACGAGGCAGCCACAGCTTCTCTGGACAACCTGTGCCAGGTCTCACCACCCTTCCAGGGAGGATTTTCTCCCTAATATCCAATCGAATCCCTGTCAGTTTGAAGCATTCCAGCTTGTCCTGTTACTCCATGTGACAAGCACAGTGTCTGCTTGAAGCAAAGCTCTTCCTCACCAGAGCTACAGCCCAGGAAAACCAGCCCGAGGCACGGCAGTGCTGGGGCACTGGGAGCAGGCTGGGAGGTGAGGAAGATGCAGGAGGGGGTCTGGGGCGGCCCTGCTCGGCTGGATGCGACAGGCAGCGTGTTCAGGACGCCTCGGTGTCGCAGGGAATGAGATTTTGGGGACCCTCCTGCAGCGGGCAGGGCTCAAGAGCCGCTGGCAGCGGCCGCAGCCCAGGAGATGGCACCAGCGCTCCGCGCTCGCCCGGGCAGGGACGGGAAGGAGGGAGGGATGGATGGATGCTCCCGGAGCGGGGGGGAGGGATGCTCCGGGGGCGTTGGGACGGGCAGCAACCATGCAGGTCCCACTGCCAGCTCGGGCCGTTGTCTCTCCCAGGTCTAAGCAGGTGGGAACACGCTGGGACTGATCCCCCTGCTCCTGGTCTGGCACTCGTGCTAATTTGGGGTTTTATCTTGCTGCTCTTTGGCCCCTTGTTGTCCATCTCTGCTGTCACTGAACCAGGCTGGGAAGGTGCTGCCTTCCCAAACGCGCACAACAGCAGCAGCTGGAAGTCCCGACCCTAGAAAGCCCTGGCTGCTGCTTCACCTGCTTCTCAGAGGAAGATGGAGGTGTCCTCTTCACCTGGAAAGGTGGTGGTTTCTCCAGGTGCACTGACCTGCTCAGGGAAGATGCTCGTACTCCCCTCTCCCTCCCCAGCAAAGCTCATGGTGCCTGAAGCCCCCAAAGCTCTTCTTCCTCCCCATCTAATGTGTGGATAAATAAGCAGAGAAAGACGTGATGACACCACCCCCCCCCCCCTTCA
>VZUI01087403.1:0-50335 GCA_013401135.1 Cettia cetti | reverse complement strand
AAAAAAAAAAAAAAAAAAAAAAAAAAAAAAAAAAAAAAAGTAGAAATCATGCCTGCTCTTTTCCTTGATGCAAACATTTCCAGCAAGCATTAGATTTCTAAGGTTTGGGTTCCATTTCTATAATTCTCACTACTGCTCTTCTTTCATCCCCACCTTCTTTTGGAAGATAATCCTGAGCTGTTTATATGGAAGAAATATTTGAAAATATTGCAAGCTACATAGTGAGAATATAAAGCATGTTGAAGGCTATGAAACAGTAACAGGTAAGAATAGCTAGCATGTAAAATGAGGGAGAATATATGTCTGTGGAGACGACCTTGGAGGATCAGATAAACCAGACTTCAACACAAGAAGACCCAATATGGTCAATCGTGGTGCTGGGATACAAAGGGTTGCACAGAATAGAAACTTCCTGGCACATCTGGGAGAAGGATGCAATGTCTATTACTGGGATACTTAAAGAATGTTGTGACAGGAAAAAGGAAAATGGCTTTAAACTGAAAGATGGTAGATTTATATTAGATGATAAGGAATTCAGTACTGTGACTATAAGAAGCACTTGCACAGATTGCTCAGAGAAGCTGTGGAGGTTCCATCCTTGGAAGTGTTCAGGCTCAGGTTGGATAGAGCTCCGAAAAACCTGGTCTAGTGAAAGGTGTCCCTGCCTATGGCAGGGGCTTTGAAACTAGGTGGTCCTTAAGGTCCCTTCCAACCCCAGCCATTCTTTGATTCCATGGTTCTATGTTCTGTGATACTTGCCCTTGCCCCTTCTTAGTTTGATGTTTGCCAAATCACTGCAGTCACTGCAGATACTGAAATGAAGTGGGAGCTGTGAGAAAGAAGGACCTGACTTCTTCAGGTTGCAATGTTAGGTTTGCAATGTTGCCACAAATAAATTGTAAAAGAGCTATCAATGCAACTCGATGCATCTACTAGAAGAGGACTGTGGTTTACAGCTTGTGCTAGTAAATCATCGTTGTCGCTCATCTAGTTAGACTAATGTGTACTCCTGTTGTCATTCTGCTGTTTAATTATATGATCTCTGTTGAAATACCACAGGTTAAGTCCTACAGGAAATCCTTTCAATATTGTATACTAACAGGACCATAGAGGGAAAAGATAAATGCAAAATTATAAGTAGCCTCATTGAACACTTGCAAGTGGATAGTAAAAGGAGGCCCTCTTCTCAAAAATTGCTAAGTAAGGGTTGGAGATACTTATTTGTCCATGCTAAGCATATAAAAAAAAAAAATCTTGTTTAAACATAACATAAATAAAGAGAGTGGGAGAAAAAAAGTTGGACTGAGACACACTGACCTAGACATGAATAGATCATTCTATTCCTTAGGGAAGAAAGCCAGTGTTTAAACTTAATATTCTGCTTGTAATTCAATGGAAAATCATAAAAAAAACCCCAAACCAAAACAAAAAACAAACAAAAAAACCACCAAAAACCCAACTTCTTTGTTATTTAGGGCAAAGAGCCAAGTCTTTATTTCAAAGGAAACATATAACAATTGTAATTCACAAGAGGCTGAGAGGCTGTTTGTATATACTTGTTCAATACAATGCCTAAAGCAGCCCTCAGAAAAAAACTGAGGAACATCCTTAACTGGCTTTAGAGTTTGTTTTCTTCTCTCTTCTTTTCCTCTGAGAAGGAGATACTTTTAATTGTGCAGGAGGGACCTTTATCCATAAACCTCTGATAGACTGGGAGCCTTTCCATTGACTCCCACTAGGCACTGGGAGGTGGATTTATCCTTAGGTCAGTAAACCAAAGAGCAGCATCCAGCTACAGCCGCCACCACACAATGAATTCCATCATGTTAGGCTAGTACCTGTGTTTGCTCTTTAAAGCAAAAGCATCATAGCTAACGCTGTGACATATCAAACCCTCTCTTGGGCCTAGAGTTTTGCTGCTTGAATGGATATTTTATGAGAAGGAGTCAATCACCAGTTTGGGCTTGGTGAGGTCTACCCCCCTTGATTTTGAAGGGATAATCCAAACATTCCATGAAAGAGTGCTACATAGGCTGAAATCATTAATAGGTCTTCCACTATTCCTATATGTTAAAGCAAGGTAACTTCAGCCCTGCAGGATGCCCTGATTGAAGCAAGCTGTTTGGTTTTTTTCCAAAGGCCACCAAACCCCATAAACATTGAGAGGCTTTCAAAGACCATTTTTCTCAATGTCTTGTTCTTTAATTCACACACAGTGAAAAGTGAAAATACAATTGACTATTGCTAGGAAGTATAGGCAGATACCTTGTGCAGCACTTTCTCACCTCCCCAGTGAATTCCCACCTGTAATAGTAAGGTCTGGCTTCATTAAATTGGAGTGCCAAAAATCCAAGAAGGACAAAAGTCATGTAATTAAAAAAACACCCTAAACTTCTTCTAGTGAGTGATTTGAACATCCTTGTTCTCACTGGCACAAATTGAAGAAGAAAACCTCAGGTTCAGTGAGAATCAACAAAACAGCCTTTGTGAAATCATCAGTCAGCTGCTGTATTCCATCTTTTCATCGGATTTATGTCTGCCATCCATCCTGTGTTAGAAGTGTTATCTCCCTCCCTTCTGGCAAATTTCCAGAGCACAGCAAGGAAAATGCCTCAACAGATGGAGAAAAAAAATATATCTGTTCATCTGTAGGAGGCATTTTTGCTCACTGATAACAAAGAGCTAAAAATGAGAAACTTTTGTAGAAGAGTTAGTGTAGAAGAGTTAGTGGTGAAGGATGAGGAAGAATAAAACCTGCTAAGATGACTAGGTTCTTAGTGAGTTTCTGTTGGGTTTTTGCTGTTTATTACTGGTACACATGACTTCTTGCTTTGCAAAAGACACAGTCTGCAGGTACAATTACTTATGCTGTGTACTTAATGGATGACTGAATCTTTTTATTAATAGACTTTACAGCAATAATCAAAAACCTCTAGGTTAGTTAATGACCTTTAGCAGTCTCAGGCAGTTAACACTACATGTCTGATATTATCAGAGCTGGTACTGTAGGTTAAGCCATGGATTTGCAGCGAAACACAGACAGACTACAGCAAGTTCTTTCCAGCTACTGTGTTGGCCACTTCAAGGTTTTGGAGACCTCAGAAAAGCTTTTTTGCTATATGTTTTATTAGGCCTGAAGACCAAATTTATGTTTTGAAATTTCACAGTTATTGTTTCTGGTAACCACAGCAAGTATCTCTTCCAGCCTGGCACGTCAACATCACACCTATGCTACAAGTGTGTACAGGCTCACAGAAGCTGTCTTCCCTCTCAGCTGCAGTGAGTTCACACCATGCCCAGAGGAATGGTGACCCCCTTACTTTCCCCATTTCATATCTGGTCTTCAAACTACTTAAGCTCTACTGGTGGAGAATGGATCTTTAACCAATTATCCCCAACCACAGCAAAAAACCACTCTGCTTTAACACTTTTCTGGACACACTGAACCAGTTAAGTATCATTTGCCATAAATATATAATGCATGTCAGAGGTTCTTTTCACTTACTGCAACAGTGATGGAGATATGGTTAAACACTGGCCAGAGGAGATTTGCAGACGTCAAATTTTCCAGCACTTTGGTTTTTCATTCAATTTTTCTGAGATCTTCCCTGATATCTTTATCCTTCATACCATTCCCATACATTGCCCCAGTAACACACTGAGGAGGTCTTTGCAGACCCAAGCCCTAGATTTTCAGTTATCACTCTAAAAAGAGACAACTTGCACCAAAATATTCAACTTTAACCTTTGTGCAGTTGGGCAACCTGAAGAAACAAGGAGATTTTTTTGTTTTTTTCTCTCCAGATTAATGCCAGGTTGGAGGACTGGGACAGGACAGAAAGGGAAAAAACCCACAGGATATGGGAAGAACAAGACTATCATTTAGATGAATATTTACGTGAATGACTCTGTAAATTGCTGTGGATGTCACATAACATTGCAGCCTGTTACACGAACAGAAAATAATCCTAAAATTTGAAATTTTTTTATTGTTAACTTGGAATAGTGCTATGGGCCTCAGTTTTTCTCCTTTCTTATAGTATTTGATTCTACAAAAATAAACAATACAACATTGAGGATGTATGGGAGACAGTCCGAGCCCTTCAGTTACAAAACACTGCATGAACTGAGCTAGTTTTTAAGTTTCTTGGGGTTCTGCTATACTGTTTGAAAGATGCTTTTCAGTTCAGTGCAGGCATGACGCAGGACCTGGTCCTACATGGCATCGCATTCTCCATAGGCTGCAGGAGACATTAGGCCTCAAATGGTCTACTTATGGTTTTGAATCTGCATTTTATGGATTTAGTAGTTGTTTCTGTTCCATTCCCTAGCATTGCAGCAATAATTCTACTCTGTTGAACTAGACATCCTCTCAAACCCATGGCTATACTTTAAATATAGAGCATTGGACTGTAGGATGTTGAAGGCAAGATTGTGCAATGTTCTGAAGAATTGTTCTTATTGCTTTTCAGCAAGGCACATTTATTCTTTTATTTAATTATTCTTTTATTTTAAAAAGTGGCCAAAAAGATTTCCTTCTTTTGGCCCATGAATCTCCTGAACCCAGTACTTAGAGAGTTAAGCAACCACCCATGAACCATGAGTGTGGTTTCTGAGCATATTAATTTGAGCTGCAAATCACACTGAACTTTCTCTGTATTTAAAATATTCATCTATATTTAAAAACAATAAATATGAAGGAAAATAAATGAACGGAAAATGTACCATTTGACTTATTTCAGTTTATTCCAGAGAAAAAAACCTAAATACAGATTGTTGGGAAAAAGGTTTTCTAGAATCTGTATAACAAAATATTCTGTTATCTTGTAAGCCTTTCTACATAGCTTCAATGTGATTCTGATCTATTTATTTATCTAGAATTTACAGCTACTGGAGTAACAAATAATGATAATAATAATAATCTTGGTCATGCACTATTGAAACTAATCTTACAGATCTCACTAGTCTTAATAACAAAAAATAGATTCCCTATGATTTCTATTGAAAGTATAAAGAATCCTTTGAAAGTATAAAGAAATGCATAACTGCACATATATAAAATTACTTTTAGGGGAAAAGTTGGCAAATGATACTTCAAAATCAGCATTTTCTGTTTAATAATTTCTATATTATTCAAGTTTATCTTATTTCAAATCAGCTCATACTTTTCGTGTACTTTTGTCCCTAAGTAAAAATACTTGTTTTTTCTTCTTTGATGATGGACCAAATCAAATGTTGTTCCAAACAAAAGAACAAAATTTCTATACAGTCTTAAAAGTAATTTTTTTCCTCTCGTCTCAAAAAAAAGTGATTATCAACATTCATTTTATTTGCTGTGAATAAATTATTAAGATCTTGTTTACCATATTATTAAATTTTAATTGTTCTATTGCATTTTCTCAAATGTAAACAAACCTGTGGCAGAACAAAACACTGCTTAATTATGGAAGCTTCAACTGCTCAACAAAAGAGACATTTCAGAGAAGAATTTTTAGATTGTCTAATTCTTCCCTAAGGGCAAACTCAGCTTTCTCAAAGATATTGCCTATCCATTTTATTATAAACCCACAAAGGTAGAATTTCTAAAGATCTTACAAAAGAGAGCATTTCAGCTCTTCATTTTTTTTTTTCCAATGAAGATAATTGCATATTAGTGGAATTTTGCTTTGTTTAGCACTACCCAGAAACCTATGTTAAAAGTGATGAGACATTCATATGAGTCTGTACATGAAGAAAGAACACAAAAAACCACCAAAATGCCACTAGGTAGCTTCCAGGTCTCTTTGTAATGATTCTATAATTTTATTCTGTGATTGTATAAAGTTACACTCACAGGGCTTTCTGGAGGACAGAGCCTCACACAGGTAGTGCAGACCCAGCAAACCAATTCAATATTACACCTTAAATTGCATAACACATGAATTGTGCTGTCCCAGGAGTCTCAGACAAGCAAGATGGTTCATGCCAGTGGTTCTGCAGCCCTGCAAGATGAGGCAATGACCAGCTCATTATTTTTGCATTGCTTCCAGTGAAAGACCTCTAATGACTGAGAAGTGACAGCTGGTCCCAGCACTATGACTGTGAAGGAAACCTCTGCCTGCTTTTGAGGAGTCAATATATTAGCACGGCACTCTGTGATGGTGAAATGTGAGCCAGCAGAAATCTGTGTTGCAGTTAGGAGAGTCATTGCAGAATATACATTGATGGGTAAGTTGTCTGAAATATTAAAAGCAAGTGTGACCTCAGTAGGACTAATTAGTGAGTCACAGACCTAGGTAAATATATTTGAACAGTTCCTGGGCTAGCCTGGACCACAGGAAGAACAGTCATGAAGATGCCAGTCCTCAGGTCTTGCTGACATGCTTGTAAAAGTCCATTGCATGGAATACCAGTGACTCAGGGCCGTGGGATGTTGAGCAGTCAGTTGGAATTTTTCAGTACAAGTGTTGAGAAACTTGGGGAAAATAGATTAATGCTTCAGAGCCAGAGCAGGAGGGTAGTTGTAAATGGAGCAAATGAACAGCGTGTTACTGGAACAGGACCTCCTACAAGTGTTGTGGTTTTTTCTTAATGTGTCATATTCCCATTTCATATGCCTCAAATTATGGACAATGCAGAAGATTTTTGTTCATATTTAGTAATGACTGTAGAAAGAAAAAAAAAAAAAAGCCTAAGATGCTGTCAGCACTATCCAGCTGTAATCTTGCAATCACAGCTTCTCAGAGAGAGTCTCTTGCACTATCAGAAAATACATGTGTGGTCCGATCTTAGCCAGAATGTTTGTCTGGAAATTCTCTGCTATTCTCATCTAAGACTAATGTTTATGACTGCTTTTGCACAGCCTTAGGGGCCCTGTGTCCTACCAAGGATTCTTTTTTTCATGATGGTAAACTAAAGGACTCTAGCTATAACCAAGTGATCTGCTACTCCACTTTAATATCAGTGTGACACATTTCTGATACACAAAACAGACCTGTTCTTCAGCAAAAAATTTGTATTCTCTAAATTTATTGAAGAAATAGCATAAGAGAGTAAGCTGCAGAGAGCTGTCTGCTTGACATTCAGACCTCAGTGAAGAAGTGCCTGCAATTTTTTTCCATTCCGGTTTCCTACCTCTGGAACTTGTCTGTGCCAACAGCAAACAATAGATCTGGGGAAAAAAAATACACTCCAGGGCTGGATCCTCAGGCAACAGCTAAGAGACAAGTAGTGCCAGGCTCTAAGTGAAAGCTGAATGCTGCAAAGTATTTAGCAGAAATAATCTAATAAGGGCTACTGAGAGAACCCAGAGGTGAAACCCTGCAGAGCTGCAGGAGCCCTCAGATGAGCCCAGAAAGCTCTTACTGCCTTTGTGATCCACTCCAGTAAGAGCACTTGCAAATTAAAGTAAAAATGTGATAAAAAGGATATTTCTACCCCTGTTGCCCTTCAACACACAACAACTCTTGCACGTCTTTTTTAGATTATCAAGAAAACACAAAAAAATTAAAGGAAACACTAGAACTGAACTTTTTGACACTATTTAAGAAAGGATTAGTTTCATTTGTAATTTTTGCATCTAAGGTCCTGGAGAAGAAAGGTGAGTAACTTAGTAAGCAGAGTGACCTCCAACCACCAGTGGTGTCTCTCCTAAAAAGGGATTTACAAATATCCCTGCTTTCCTTGTATTGTCACTTGGAATTTGAAGTTTTCTTGTGTCCTTGGACAATGCAGATTTTTCATATAAACTCCACAGCTAATAAAGGGCTAACAGAGATGCCATGCCAGTTGGAAGGGATGGAGACTTTTTATCACACCTCTAATTATAACGTGTAGTGCTTTCAAAAACAGATAAGAAATATTCATTTCAAACTCTCCATGAGCCTGAAATAACCTAAAGCTCCTTCTGTCTGTTGCATTTGCAAATCTAAATGTAGTGCAGCAGTCCATGGTGCCTGAATTACTGCTGAAGAGGAACCCAAATACAAACTCAGACCTAACCCCCACTGTGATTTTGTTTTGGTATTGGGAATTTCTGTCTGGACAATTTCAAATACAGGTGACCTTTCCCTGGAACTCTTTTCCCATGACATTTAAATAACACTGTCCCTAAAATTCAAGTAAGAAACAGGGCTGGATAACTGCTACAATTCTGTGGCTTGGTTATTAAAACAAATCAAGAAGGTAAGATGAGAGGAGAGCCAAAAAATGTTGTTTTCTATGTGTATTTTTCTCCCTAATATATTGCTTTGTTTTGAGTAAGCTTAATGTATTTCATTTTTAATTCAGTTTCAATGCTCTATTTTATTGCAGTAATATTTATTAACTAGTATTTCAACATATCTTCCTTTTTTCAGGAAAGATTACTTTTAAATAAATGTAGGACCATCTAGAAAAAATAATTTCTTAATCACAATTTCAAACTTTTAAATTAATTTGCAAATGCTTTTCCCTTCCAAATTTTTATGTTAAAAGAAATCTCATATTTGTTAAAAATATTCCCCAGACCTGGTTATGAGCACATGTCTGACTGACATTTTTATTTTAAAGCATGCGATTTTAATCCTGTGTGCTCAATGACACTGCTCTCAGATCATAATTTATGTTGCTAATAATGTGCTTCTGTAAAAAGAGAAGTCCAAGGTGAGGGTGAAGGAAAGGTTTGGTTGTCAGATGCCATGGTAGCAAGAGGGATTTGACAGCAGGAGCACAGGGTGAAGAGGAAAGAGCCAGCTGTTGTTATGTGTTATGTTCCTCCATGAAAGGGGGGAACACAGAACCACTCCTGCAGTTTCAACTCTTTCCCCTCCAGCCAGGGTGCTTTTTCTTGAACTGTGACACCAAGCTGAGGAGTAGGGATGTCATTTTGCAGACTGAAAACTCAGCAGGGCAAGGACTGTCTGGTTATTTGGGCTTATCCGACGCTCAGCACAATGGAGGCTCGAGAGAGACTGTGGCCTGGGGACAGTGCAAACAATCATATAAATAACTCCACACATGCAGGAAAACAGTGCTGAAAAGTTTAATTGCCATGACAGTACCCACGACGGCTTGGGTAAAAGTCTACTTAAATTCCAACACTGCATTAGCAATCTGGGACAATTTTCCTTGTACGTTCACATCTCAAGTCTATTTTAGATGGACTGAAAAAACAACCCCTACTGTCAAGTATTTCAGCTTTTGCTGCTATCCAATATTTTTATTCCAAACACACATTTTTAAGTGCAGATGGGGCTAAGTGACCAGCAAATCTGATTACTGCCAGTGCATAATGCCTGACATCGTTTATGCACTTGGTTCTTGACTCAACACAGTGGGGGTTAATGGGAGCTGTGAGGCTAATGCCCCGTGCAGCAGGCTGAGAGCACAGCTCTGAAAATTAACATGGTAGGCTTTCCATCTTCATGAGGCTGCTTTGATGGCTATGACAGTGATAGGTGCTGTGTAATTTCAAGAATGATCCGACCATAGCACAGGCAGAAATCCTGTCACACCAACGCAGATGTCCTTAAGGACCAAAGAGGTTTGGAAGAGGTCTCCTATCTTAGGAAATATATTGAATATTATTTTAAAAATCACACTAATTAAAAAAAGAAGTGGTGGAAAATTACCACAACAAAGGAAGATTTTCTTTTAGTCATCACAAAAAGGGTGGCTGTGGAGGGAAAACAGTAAATACAGTGGGAGCTATATTTATTCTCTGGGTTTTCCACATGTTCTACAAATGATCTTAAGGACAGCCACATTTCTTTCTTATTACCCTACTGCAGGATCCAATGAAATTATTAATTGTTCAGGGAAGGGGAGATGCCTTGTTATGTGTCTGGTACAGTGGTCAATGAACATATGCTGGTATTTTTAACAGCTCCACTCTGAGAGTCATTGTAAGACTGTCTCAGTGAGAATATAATGCTTGCCTTGTGGGGGAGGTCAGGCTAGATAATTTTAATAGGCCCTTCTGAACATGAAATATATTATCAAACAAAACCACAGTGATACAGGCAGCAATTATTTTCATAATGAGAACTGGTAATTGTGTGGACAGCACTGAGTAAAAATAAATGAGATCTGGAGACTAATAACAGACTTCTGTAACACTGGGAGGAACAAATACTCTGGTAAACAGAATTGGTATTGCCACTACATGCAGCATTTTGCAGAGTTGTTCTTCATTTTGGGGAAGGACCATGAAGAGAACAGAGATTCAGTGGTTGCCCAGCATGCAGTGATGCACTGGATGAAGCTCCTGGGCCACCTCTGCCAGCCTGCCTTCTCCCCTCCCACCCCTTGCACAGCTGAAACACAGCACTGATGAAATGTCCCTCTACTGACCCTCACTGCTCCCACTTTCCATCCCGGGTGACACCCTGGGGAACTCCAACAATTATGCTCCCTCTGGCATCAGTGCAGACTGGCAGAAAGTCCTTCCAGCTCCTGCTGGCCCCATTTCAGGTGTGGTGTTTTTATCAGGGCAGGTTGGAAAAAGTGAACATTTAATCGGTCCCGTGATGATCCACACCTGCAGCTCCACCCTCTTTCTGAACACATCCTTTTGACAAACCCTCTCCCAGAAATTACCAACACTGGTACACACCTGGGGTTGTGAGAGTATCTTGAGCATGTCTGCAGGTGCAGACATAAGAGAACCACTCAAAAATACTTTTTATTATCATTATTGTGTTCTTGCTCTTTCTTCCTTGGCCTTAATTGAATTTTCACAGACTTCTTTTGTTCAGAAAGCTTGTTACTTCTGATTTTGGATTACTGGGTTTTGCCTTACATCAGAAGCCACGTGCATCCTCACTTAGTAGCCTTCCACTTACCCTTAGTGGCTCCTGGAGACCCATTTGCAGACACTATGTGAAGTGTCTACAAGGCCAGGAGCCAAGTTCTGAGCTGATGTAAATAAGGAGCTGTACCAATTTTCACCAGCAGATAATTTGCTATGACATGAAATTTCTCCTTTCTCCTGTCCCTGATACAGGATGCTCTGTCTGCCACATGCAATAACAGTAAAATGCTGGTAAGATTAAAGGCCCCTTCTAGTAACCTTTTGCAATCTGATTTACTAATTGGGCCATGGGACTCACAAAACAGTGTGATTCTACCTCAACTACTAATTATCTGGCACTCAAATCCCAAATTAAAGACCTTATGCAGAGGATTGGAGTCTTAGGGGGATGTGATTCTCTCCTGTCATTTTAAGGAAACAGACTCTTTCATACACTGCATGTATAAAAATGGGAAGAATATGACAGGAGCAATTTTGGTTCCTTGCTATTAACATTCATGACACCCATGCTATCTGGAAAAAAAAAAAAAAAAGAAAAGAAAAAAGAATTATGCTACAATAGGGATGTTTTGGCAGTCTTGGAACTACTGCACTTATAAAGGGCTATTAATAGATTAAGATCGTGTCTACTGTACTCCCAACAGTTACCTAAGGATCTTGAAGTGTACTCGTAATAATAGCAATGCTCAGTCCTTACAGACTTTTATATCTCCAAAGTCCTGTACAAACATTAACTAATTGATCGTCAGCTCCACAGTGAGCTGTCAACATTAATCAGAAACACCTTTTGAAAGAAGACCAACCCTGTTTTTAAGTGTTCAGGCTGCAGATCTATTCAGTAGAGGCTGAGTGCCTTCATAGCATAAAATTCAGCATTACAAGAAACATCTGCCATGGATGTCCCATTTTCTGATTTGGACCTCTTGGGAAGAAATATTACAAGGCAGAACATTTTCTCAGGAGAGGTTTTTGTATTGCATATGAAGGCATTATTTGCATTTTAAAAATATATGTATTTGGATGAATCTGTAGTAAAGAGGACACTGATAAAAATTTATATAGTGTGTATTTTGGTAATTTTTGCTTTGTAGATGAGCATTCCTCAGCCGTATCCTTAGAAAATTGGATTGTACAAAGAGAATAAATCCTTCACGATTTGGTATTTTTACACCTGCAAAGCTGGTTGCCTTTGATTATGAAAATGAAGTGGACCTAAAAATGGGAAATGTAACTTTCTTTTTTTGTTTTATTTTAATTTTTGACGGATCACCGTGTCATTTCATTGAGATAACAGAGGGAGACAAATTTCAGCTTGACTTGTGTATTTTATAACGTTTGAGAAGTTGTGGAAGTACATCCTCAGCACAAGGCAAAGCTGTTGCATTGGTCTCCTCATACCAAAACTGACATAAAAGAGTGCCACGGAAATCATTTTGCCTTGGCAAAGTAGTTTACATGTCCTAAATAACAAAGGAAACAAGTTAATAGGTTTTAAACCTTATCTAATAATGATGAATTTGGTCACTACCTGCAATACACACAGACACAATCACACAGAGATGCTGTCCCCCTTCTGCATTCCAAGCCCCACTGAATGAATAGTGTTAACAAACAGAAGGCCAAGCTCTCCAGAGAATTTTAGTTACATATGTGCCCTTAAGTAAACATAAAAAATGTGTGTGCATATATAAATATATATATATGCATGTATCTGTTTGTATTTATGTATCTTATTTGATCATATATTAATTATCTGAATGACCTGATCTCTCTTGGCACAGAAATGCAATTATACAGAAAGTTTTTTTCTTGGTTTTATACAGTATGAAGGTCTTGTATTGTTTGGTTTTGGTGGGTTTTTGGTTTTTGTTTTGTTTGTTTTTGGTTTTGGTTTTGGTTTTTTTTTCATTTTTCTGAACACTATCTAGCCAAACTTTTTTGTTCATTTCCATATGGGAGTTTCTGTCATTTGAAACGCTTCAAAAATATTAATGAACTCCAGCTGTATTCCAGTGCAGGGTAGAGTATGAGAAAAGAATAAAATTATTGAAGGTTTCTCATGCATTTAGCTATTGGATGCTTGATTGATGTAATCTTATTATAATTATGCTTTTAGGGAGGATTTTCACATGTAGTTTATTAGATTTTCAAAAATTACAATAGTAAAAAACAAAGCAAAATCTCATCCTCTGACATAGTATTAAATCCTACATGATTCAGAGGCAGGATTGGAAACTTTAGTTACATCCAATGAAATTAAAAAATAAGAACTTCTCAGTGGTTATCTAAAAGATTTAATATGAAATATTTTGTAAGAGTTTTCTTCTGGATTTGCTTCCATTTAGTTATGCAGTTGTTGTTGTAAAACTCTCTTGCTGGATCCCTCTTCTCCTTGTTAAACTTCCTTCTCCCTTGCTTTCTTCATTAAAGGTTCCTTCCTTTCCTTCCTAATCTCACCTAGATTAGGTGTGGATTAGCATGATGCTTTTATTGGATGTAATGTGAACATGGCATCCATGTAGGTGCAGAGGAACACTACAGCTCAGTGTTAGCAGGTCAGAGTAAGCATAGGCTTTCTGGCTAATCCTTGAATTGTGGCACATGTCAAAAACACTATGTAAAGCTGAATCTCTGTCCTTCTCTCTTATTCACTAGCACTCTCAATCCAGAGCCCAGGGAAGTGGGAGGACATCCTCCTCAGGTTCTGCATGTTCCTGATAAAGCTTGTCCCCCACAGAACTGACGGAGGCATTTCTGCCATTTCCATGGGCAGGGGTGACAGAAGCATTTTTAATTTGTTCCCTATTACAGGAGGACATTTAGTGATTTGTGGGTTCCTCTTTTAAATTTCTAACTATCACCTCCTGACCATTAACTGTCCTTTTGCTTAAGGACCCTTGATGCACTCCTGCAGTACCACATAACATAAATGAAAGAGGCAGAAACAGAAAAGCAGGCAGCTTTTCAGCTCTTCAAGAAATATTTGGACAACACTCCCAGGCACATGGTGCGACTCTTGTGGCTGTCCTTTGCAAGGCCAGGAGCTGGATTTCAGTAATCCTTGTGGGCAGCTTCCAACCCAGCGTATGCTAAGATTCTGTGATTTCACAGAGTCCTGTCACTAAAATAAGGGATAACAGCAAGAGCAGAGATGTGTCTCTTAAGGCATTGTTGGCACACCTTTTGCAAGTCCCATAAACCTTTATGCTGCAAATGTGCATTGCAGAGTTTCCACTGGTAAAATCTCTTCAGGCTGTACAAAGGAGCAACATGACAGTAAACCAGCTGCTGATAGGTGTGCAGACTATCCATGTGGGCTGACAGTACCAAGCAGAGCCTCATTCCCTACTCAGACAACACCCGTAGTATGAATCGGTTCTCTAGATGAACAAAAATATCAGCCTTTCTTAACTGCTGTTTATTTTCCCTAATCTGTTATGACTCTGCTAATGAAAGGTCTTGTTCCAGTCTTTTCTAGTGCTACTCCTAGACATCTAGCCCAGAATGGCTCTCTCCTTCCTCCTCAGCCTTTCACTTTCCTCCCTTGTTATTCAGTTTCAGTTTGTCCTTTTGAATCCTCATTTCCCTTCAACAGCTCCAGATTTGCTTTCACAAAATTCTCTGAGTCCTAGTCCCTCCCGAAATATTTTGTTCTTCCAGTCCATTTTATTCCCTCCTGCTTATTATCTGGCCTCAGTTTCCTCACCAACCTCAGACCTACAGTGATATTATACCTTTCTTCTGAATCCTGATGCACACACAATACCTGGCGCACTTGCTTCCCTTTAATTTCTCAATCAATATTCTCAGTCTTCCATTTCCAGGGCCACTGCTCTTCATACTTTAATCCCCTAGATTTTCCTATTTCTAAACTGTTTTTGACTCAAATAAATATCTCCTCCTTCCACAGCTTGACTGTGAGTAGAGAGAGAGGAAAAAAGGTTTTTCAATTGTTGCAGAGCCCGGATCACACCAGGCTAGGAAAAGACAGACATGTCCTTAAAGGATGTGGAAATTCAGGGTGCTCTTGTTCTGTGTTATGGGCACAATGAATAATCCTTCTGGCTGGCTTTAGAATGGAAAGCAGTATGACAGCATCAAAAAGCTGATGACTTTGAGGATTGCCACCTTCAGCCTCAGCATGATCCCTATATAATTACGCTTTCCAGCACTTGTTTTCTCCCCATCTAACTCTGAACCTGCTTAGGTTTCCCCAACATATCATTGATCATCTTGATCATATTTGCCCTCCATTCTGTGGAGGTTGAGCTACATTAGATGAGGCCAGGGAACAATGAGATACCCAAAGAAGTTTCTTGGCTCTTCAAAGAGTCACATAACTTCTTAAATTACTTGTTTTAAGTTACATGTAACTTTCAAGAATGTGTTTTGATTGTTTCTTGGCATGCACTTGCAGGCTGGTGTCACAAAGAGTGAAAGGGTGCCCAAAGCCAGCAGGAATTATGAGACATCTCATGAAGGTCTTGCTCACTGTTTCCAAATAATCAGTGATTTTCAGACAAGCTTCCAAGAACTGAGCCTCTCCTGTGGATCATATCCAAACCTCCAAAGACTGCAAAAATCCAGAAGATAGTGAAATTCCTGACAGTTATGAGAATCCCAGCTTCACATAATATAAGGCAATTTTTTCTCTAATCCCAAATGATGTCTGAGAGTGAAAATGAAATGAGAAGCTTTCTGTTAGAGACTGAGTCTGGTTGTAAGCCTTAAACAACCTTGGAGAGAGTATTTTTTATTTAAAAAGTGTGTTTTGTCAGTCTATTGGGAACCATCTATGTATCACTTACAAATTCTGTTGAGTCTATGAGCTCTCTATAGTTCTACTTTTGTGCTATCTTTTAGTGTATTTGTTAGATCACATCAAGCCTGTAGGTTAAAGGGAAATGAGTACAGATCCTCTGAAGCCCAGGTCAGACCTCTCTCCATTAAGACAACCTCTCCACATGCTGCCAGTTAAAAGTGGATTTTTTTTTTCTTTATATAATGTCAAAATACAGGTTGAATCAATGAAGCAGAACCAAAGCTTCAAGGTTTTAGCTTTGAAATTTCTCAGCACTGATAAATGAAATAGATACTATGAAATTGTTTTGTTTACAGTCATGTACCATGGGATAAAAATAGATTAGTGAATTTTCACAGAGAAAATGAAGCCTCTTTCCTCTTTGTTTTGACTGAGTGCTGAATGCAGCAGAAGCACCTTTTTATTTAGTATAGTCTCATGATTGGCTACACTCAGATTCTGTAATTAAAAAAAAAACAAACCCATCAACACCCAAAACCCTGTACAGAAACAAGGCTTTCTGCCAGACAGAAAGTGGTTTTTTTTGTGTGGATAACAGAGTAAATTAGACATAAGCTTGCAGTGGCAGCACAAAATATCTAGGTAATTTCAGAAAAGTTTACCTTCAATCTTTAAAGGAGCAGCATTGTGATGCTGAAAATTGTCACATATAAATTGCTATTTCATCTCTAGAGCAAATATAGACACAGAAGAAACTGTATTTTAAATAGGGTGAATTCCAAGGGGCTATAATGGATGTTTTATCACTGTTTCCATTGCAGAAAATGCGGAGAAAGGAGCATGAGCATGTCACGGGCAGTGGAGAAACCCTGTGTGATTTATACCCTGCTAAGGTGGGAGGAGCAAGGTGGCCTGTGTGAAAGACTTGGAGTCAAGAATTGCAACCTGGCTTTTGTTCTGATATCCTTGAGGCTCTAGGCAGGAACTAGATTTCATTTCTTGCCTTAAGTATTGTTATTTTTAAAATGTGCATGAAAATGTTTTCCTGAGTTAGAGGGCAGATGTGAGGGTTTAAGACTCAGAAGCTGAGACTGCTGATACAGAAACAGGAAATACCACTATCCTGCCTCGAGCATCCAATTCCACTCCTTGTATGATGGCAAATTACTTTTGATTGGTTCAAAGTTCATATCTCAACACAAGTTGTCCTTTGAACCATGCAATCCTAATTGACACAGAGATTTGAAGGCACTGTTCATAGAAGTATAGAATCATAGAATGATTGGAGCCAAAGGGGACGTTAAAGACCTCTTGTTAAAATCGCCCTGCCTTGGGCAGAGACACCTTCCAAGGACCAGCTTTTTCAGGGCCTCATCCAGTCTGGCCTTGCACATTTCCAGGGATGGGGCAGCTGCAGCTTCTCTGAGCAACCTATTCCAGTGTCTCATCACCCTCACAATGAAAAATATCTTCCTAATTCCTAACCTAAACCTACCCTCTTTCAGGTTAAAGCCATGACAAAAGTCCCTCCCCAGCTCTCTTGTAACCCCGTTTTAGGTACTGGAAACAGTTCCAAGGTCTTCCTGGAGCTTTCTCTTCTCCAGGCTGAACAAACTCAACTCTCTCAGCCTGTCTCCACAGCTTCAGATCTCTGATGATCATTGTCACCCTCCTCTGGGATTCCACAGGCCTGCATCCTTCTTGTGCTAAGGGCTCCAGAGCTGGATGCAGTGCTGCAGGTGGGGTCTCACAAGAGCAGAGGGGAGGTGCAGAATCACCTCCCTTCGTCCTGAGGGTCACTCTGCCTTTGATAGTCAGCTTTCTGGCTGCAAGTGAGCATCACTGAACCATGTCCACTGAACCATGTCCACACACTCCATGACCAGGAGGAGCACTTCTCAAACCTCAGGATCCCACCAGGATCTTTTCCAGGAAACGGAACCACATGCTCCATTTCTGGTATATGTTTGAAGCAGACAGCTCTGGTGAGCACCAGCTCTACTGATCTTCTGTTATGGACTCTGCTGACATCAACATAAACCCACCGTGGCTCTTTGTGAAATGTTTGCTGTGTTTCAGCTGTTATAGTTACAAAATAAATCAAATATCTGTTCTTGGATGCTTTCCCTCTCTCTATCCCAAACTGCTCTTTTAACGCACTATCCCTCAAGGATCCTATTTCAGTGTTAATATTTTATGCATTTAACTGTTATAAATAAAGAATATAAACTTAGAACATAAATGCATTCCTGAAGGACAAAATAGCACTACAACCCCCCTATTTTGCTCTGAATTTGACAAATTATTCTCAAGAGAATAAAAGGTATACCTAAGGAAATGTCTGCCAGTCAAAAGTATAAATGAAAAACAGAGCAAGAAAACATGCAATGTTTTAAATTTCTAACTAACTTTGAACAAAAGATACCTTGGGGAAGAAAAAGTAAGACTGGTATGTGTCCATTAAGAGATTCACATGTAACCTTTGATTTCTTTTCTTCAGAGGACTTTGATAGGAAGAAGATGTTAAAATGTGATTACATCATCAGCCATGAAAGGACTGGGAGATAAGTCAGTCATTGGATACACTTGTCTCATTTTTTGTGAAAGAGGTTTCAAGTACTCTGAAACTAATAAATGTGATGCATTAAAAAAAAAAAAATCTCAAAACTGCAACCACTGATTTATTTGAAGATTCTATTCTGTATGCAGAAGGCTATCAGGCAGTGTCACATTTCTTAGCAGAGAGATTCTGCATATATATTAAAAAAAAATAAAAAGGAAGAAAAAAATACTCTGCAGAGAATATGCAGAACACTTTATCTACGAGATGGGAGGAAGAGAGTACACAGAACCAGTGAAGAAACGTCTGTGTAGCCTTTTGTCTCCATTTCCTGTGACCTAACCAAAGGTCCTGACCATCTGGGGGAAAACTTCCAGTTCTTTGGAGAAATGACAGCCAGACTTTTAGTCTCGGTCTAGAGCCAGAGTAAGATATTAATCATAGAAACATTGAATCATTGAGGTTGGACAAGACCTCCAAGATCATCAAGTCCAATGTCACCGATGCTTCACTGGGCCTATTGCACTTCTTCTCTCCATCTTTTCACAGATGCTGAAGTCTGACCTTTCTCCCTTCAAGAAGGTGAGCAGCCAGTAATAACAACCAAGCCCATATTCCATCCAGCATATGTCATAATTTCTAGCCTGCCATAGACTGCTTTTTTGCAAGGGAAGAAAAAAATCCTGATGTATTATGAACTATGAATTAAAAAGCCCCACCCAGGGCTCAGTAACTAAAACTAAAGCTGATGGAGACCTTTATTTTGCATTATAAATTGGTACAAATGATGCCATTTACAGCACTCTGGGAGGTTTCAGCATGAGGTCTACAAATGCCACTAACAATTAATAAAATCTCTGTTCCCAAATGCATTTGACTGTTTGTTCCCAAAGAGAAGTACTTTGCACTTTTTGAACTTCCAGGCTGATGGGCTGAGCACAAAATTGGTACAGGTATTTTTAAGTGGACAATCGAGTACATGGCCGAGCAAATGAAAAACCAGATGCAAAGTGGATGGTCTCCCTTGAGGCTTAGAGAAGTGGAGAAACAACAAACCCACAGGACATTTCTAGTGAATCAGACCCTTGTCCTCCTCCACAAAAGAGGAGGGGAAAAAACATGGTGGCACATAAAACGTGGCAACAAATTGATGGCAACTTCTACAAAATGAGAATATGAACTACATGGCATGTAGATAAAAGGGAATGCATCTGCAAAACATGTGAGGGAAATTGTGAATATAATTCTAGCAATTATGATTATAGTATTGTATACGCTACTGCACTTAATTACAATTCTGCATTCTTTTCATGTTATGGAAATGGACTAAATGGACTACAAAATATATCTCAAAAGACAAGCAATCTGTGGCATGAATAGGAACTTCCTTTATCTTAATACAATGAGGCTCACATTTCACAAACATGGCAGCATCTCTGTGAGAATTTTGATTACAAAATGAACATCAGGATAAAAATTAGCAGCCTTTATTTTTTCATCTGAGAATATTAATAGGCTTATTAAGATTATTAAGAAGAGTTGGGTTGTTTTGTTACTTTTAAAAAAGTAGTTTCATTTAAGAGTTACATTAAAATTATAATCTTCCCTTTATTAAAAAAAGCAATGTTATTTTATTGGAAGGGAAGAGGTCTGCTTTAAAAGAAATTCTCTTCATTTACATGCTTAACACTTTCCTTCTTTTTCTCTATTAAAATGAGATGATGTACAAGGTTCATGGTATGCATATACTAGATTAAAAGTTAAAACATGGTCATAATAATTCATCTTAAACTGTGAACCAGAACTGTTCATCTGTGTAGATCAGTGAAATATTTGGCAAATAATGAATTCTGCTTAGGAACATTGGTCTAGAAGGGAGGCCTCGGGGAACTGAATTGATATGCAGGGAATTTTTTGGTACACATTTAAAAGTGTACGCTCAGGTTTTAAGTGTTGGTTTCCAGGCGGTTCTCAGATGTTCTACTGAATTAAATGAGCCAGGGTAGATTTACAGGATCTGGAGAACTACATCATCATACCTCTTGAGAGGAGAAGTTGTATGAGAGAATGGCGTGGTGCAACACAAGGTTTTTGGTGGCCCAAATTTGGGGCAAGACTATCCCTGGGAATAGTAAAATTCTGAGTTATACAACTCTTTGTAAATCTTGACCGTTCATTACTCCATCATGTATACTGAAAGCTTAATTCATTTTATAGGGCTTTTTTGGTGAGTGTTTAAGAGTTTAATGAGTTAGATAACTTGCCTCTAAAAATCTTCGTCTTGTATGTTTACAGATGAAGACTTTGCTGCCTGGGAATGCTGTGATTGGTCGTCCTGGCCATTCTCACACCTACTACCCAGGAACACACAGGAGACAAAAGAAACCAAGACAGAAAAAAGCATATAAACTTGCTTATTATGGCATCTATATGGTTGCCATTATTATTTTCTTTCTGCTCAGAAAAGCTTTTGAAGGTTGGAGGAAGAGTTATTTACTATCAAGTGAACCTTTTTTCAGGATTCATTGTGAAACCGCAGACTTGCCTTCTACAAAAAGAAGCCTAAATTAATCAGAGTTCATTGAGTTCTGTAGAAGTCTTAAGGGCCATGGACAACAGCGATCATGCTCTCTTACTCAACATGTAAGAGTGACAAAACAAGGAAGGAACAGACAGTGTCTCAGTTCTGCTGAAACATGTGAGGCTTGTGAGCACCCATGACTACGTTCAAACACTTCTGCTCAGCTGTGCCTCCCTGGAAAAATCTGTGTGTAGGCCGTGTCTGAGTTGGTAAAAAACTGAGTTGAATTTATTTCTTAAGCATTTTTCATTTTTGAAAATGATGAAATCTGAAACAAAATTCAGATTTCAGACTGCAGAGTTCAGGTGGAATTCTCTAGTTTTACACCATCTGCTATAATTCATTGGTAAAGGTGGTACTGCAGTATATGATGTAAAGTAGGACATAAACAGCACTTCTCCCCCTGGTAGAATTCAGGCTAATTTAGACAATCGCAAATGTCCAATATTTACACTGAAGAAAAAATTAGTATTTGGACTTCCCACAAGCCACTTGTTGTTAATTTTCCAGCATTTTCTTTTTCTGTTTTTCAACCAGTCCTTCTTGCTGCATTCTGTACAAAAGCTGACATTCCTACTTGGGGTCATGCAGCTGAGCATTTCTTTCACCCCCTACTGCCTGCCACAGAGGCTTTGTCTAGACTTAGCAACACAAGCTAACTGAGATTGATTTATCCCAGTCTGGACAAGCTGTACAGCTCCCAATCTCAAATTTGATCTCTTCCCATCTGTATTATCTTGGATTCATCATAACGCCTTCTCTGTAGCCAAGATATGCATGTTTTAGTACTAAATATCAGGACTCCAGAACCTACCATACCTTTGTCACTGTTTGATTAAGCTTATGTTTCACCAAAAAGTCTGCAGAGGACATTTTATTGTTTTTTAAGGCTTTTTATTTCTGCTCATGTTAATATTTTTCTTCAGGAAACAAAAATTTTTCATCTGCAGTATTTAGTCCTTGATAATAAACAAGAGATGATGCCTTTTTTTTTTTTTTCATGGATAGCCATATCCAGGAAAAATCTGACTCCTAAAAAGTTACTTTGAACATATATAATCAGATAAGAATAATTCAATAAAGTCCATAAAAAAAATCTGATATTTATTATTAGCTTGTGTACTTCCTAATTGTTTTATAGGCTTTTATTTTTATGGCGAGATTCCAATAATTAGAAATCCATGGAACTCGATACATATACAAGCAAAGAAATGCATTTGCAACTTTGTTTAAAGAGGAAATTGTCAGAAATGTCAGAGCATAACATTTCACAACAGAGAAAAAATAACTTAGCTTTTAATGATGTGGTTCTTCTCTTCCTTGTTAATATATTAAATATACATTACCAATTTTGGAGGGCAAAAGGGGAAAGGGGACTGCACTTAGAAAGTGTAGGACTGTGTAATGTCCATAATGCCAAGAGATTAAAAAATTAAATCAATATATCAGTGTTCACCCAGTGCATTGTCTTTTCCAATTTTTCTTGTGAACACCAGAAATAGATTCTGACCTCAGCCAAATCTTGATGCTGGCAATACTATCCTTACTCAAAAAAGAGCTAATTTAACCTTTTATAATGAATAGCAGTTTATAAAATAGGACTCCTGAATGCAAACATTTTTCTAAAGACTCTCTTGGACTACTCTGTGCACTTAATTAGGTAGTATCCCTATGTCTGGATTAATGACTTAAATATGTAGAACCCTTACAGATACAGTAATGTCAACTAAAAAGGAATCAGTGCAGAGAATATCAAATGTTAATTCCATTAGTTCGGATTTATGGAGAGCTTCTGATATCTTGATATCATCCATTGTAGTCTTGCATTGATTGTAAGAGGTGAGGAATATCAGAAAGAAACATTTCCTGCTGTTTTCTGGTAAGGAATTAAACACAAGTGTAACAAAAACAAATATAGCTTAAAAGCTTTAAATTTAAATTTCTAGTCTGAAAGTCAAAACACAGGCAATGGGAAAATAATGATATAGTTACCTGGGGAATTCAGCCCAAGGGGAATCAATTTTATTGTAAAGATCATGCTTTTAATCCACCTCTACCTGAGTGCCAGATGGTCAAACCAAAGAATCAACACATTAAGCAGATGGACTTGGTATCTGATTCCCAATTACTAGAGTTGCTTCATGTGGAAGGTTACTTCTACTGATCAGAGAAAATTATTTTTTCCCAGATGGTGGCAAAAAATTGCTCACTCTTTTAGTATTAAGGGTTCCCAATTATCTTTCAAATTTAGGCAGTAGCATTAAAGATTTTGTCTAAGGCCCATGGAAGGTATCTATTGAGGTTGGTAGGTTTCAATTTAACCTTAAAAGTGGGTGGTGAAAACTTATGGACAAGGAGTTGTTAAGTTATGTAAGCCAGGTGATTAAGCTGTGCTCTATGTGGAACAAGAAAAAAGCCACTGAACGTGACACAAGAAACTATGGGATGCAACCAATTACTCTGGCCAAAGCTTGCAGGGATGGATGGATTCATGGGTGTTTAAGGAGGAGTCTGATCAGACACAGCAAAAACCCACGAATACACAGACAAGGGTGCTTAGGAGCTTTTAGAGGGCAGAGTCTTGCTAGGGCTACACACAGTGCACACACAGCAGCAGCAGTAACACTGGCTGGAGCTGAGATTACATGAGAAACTATAGCAGAAATGCAATATTTGAGTTCAGATTTGACAAAACTGGGGCCAATAGAGAGAAACAATTGAGTGCAGATTGTTTATTTGAGAAGAGACAAAAGCGGTGAAAGAACCAGCATGCTAAAATAGAAAAGCAGTGGAATATGAAGTGGGAATAAACTTGAAGCCTGACCAGCTGGAGAGGAAAGCACAGGACAGGGCCATCAATACTACTGAAGTCCATGTGACATTACACTGCTTTTGTTTCTGCTGGTGTTGTTAAAGATATGGTTCCCTGTTTGTGCTGGTCTGTTCACACACAGTGTGTGCATGGGATTACACATTCAGCCTTGCTCATGGATGGACCCCAAAATGGAAAAAATAGCAGCCTTATATCCAGCAATCCAGGAAAGGATAAATCCTCAGGTCTCAAAAACTAGCAGATGTGTTTGTCTTTTAACAAAAAGTGTCAAAAGTATTTAAAATAATCCTAGTAGATCTTATAGGACAATAGAGCTGAAAACAATGAAACTCTATGAAAAGCAATAAAGCTCCATTAAACCTTGTTCAGGCTGCTACAGACAACCATCCATTAGTTACCAGCTGTACATAACTATTTAGACAAAGTCTCTATTTCAGTGACAATTCCCCATCAAAGAGATAAGTGGAAGCATTGTTTGATGGATTCAACAAGTTGGCTCTGTAGATATCTGTACATCCAGAGGTTAGAAGCAGGCATTGTTCTGACTGGAGCTTGTGCCTTCCCAAAGCTGACACACTTGAACTGGATTCCAAACGCCCTCCCCACTTCTCATGTGCTCATGATATTTGCATTAACTTTAAGCTTAGAGATGAGAGGCTATTAATACTGATACCTAGATACAAATAAATGAATGAATAAATAAATGAATAAATATTATAAATACATAAAATTTATACCATATATATAAACTCGCTTTTTGGACCAAACCAAAATGCACACTTTCTTACCAAGCAAGTGCTGAATGCTGTTTCTTTGGAAACAGCATTCAGGCCAATAAGAAGCTTTTGATTTAACTGAAAGTCGTACTGTCCATCTTAGCATTTTTTTTTTTCCATTCCAAATGCCATCACTATTTTGAAATTATTAATTTCTGAAATAGAATTCCAGTTGAGAGACAAAGAAACTAGAATTGCAGTAACATCAGTCTTTGGAATTTTTAAAGGTTTTCCTCTTCAGGTGTTTGACTAGGGTTATTCATAGACTAGAATCATAGAACCATATAGGTCAGAAAAGACCTCCAAGAACATTGATTCCAACCATTATCAACTCCCTCAAACTTTGAATCTTGTGAATAATCTAAGTACCTTACAAATTATCACTCCCCACTCCCAAATTGCTCTCTAACCTCAAAAAACCCATTTCCTGTACCACCTGTTTATCTGCCATTATCTGCTGGGCAACAAGGAAGGAAACTTTTATGGAGTGGAGATTATTTGTCATTAGGCAGATGAATAATACACTGCACAACATGTTTTGGGTGTTTTTATAAATAGCAATGAAATTTTTCTCTCCAGCCCAACTGCTAGACTTGATCCAGTTGTAATTAAATACAGCCTTCTGTTGTTAAAACAGATCAAGTTTCCAAGCTACACCAGCTTCATGGACTGATATTTCTGTCCAATGACCAAGTTTAGACAGGCAGGAACTTCTGTTCCTCTTTGTCCTATGGGACTGCTTTAGTTTCATACAAATATGACCTTTGAAAGAAAAGGATAAAATAAGCTTTTTTCAAGAAAAGGCTGGTGAAAGCCATTTCCCCTGTGTAAATAAAGAGAAAAGACCAAGATATTTAGTCCTTTTGAGGAACAGTCTGTGTCTGTTTCAGGTGCATCTGCCAGGAGAGATTTTAAATGCAAGTACTTCGCAACTTTGACTGTGATATTAGCTATAAAATGCTGTAACACAAACAGGACAATAGCTTGGAAAATCTGAACAGAAATTGCAATAGTCAAGAATGGAAGAAAAGTTATTCTTTATTGCAAATGTGTATTTTCTTTGGCTAAATATCCTCTTGAAATTGTCTTAGCTCAGTAGCCAGTGCCCATTTGTTTATATTAAAAATGAGGTAATAAAGAATTTAAATAGTAATGATAACATTACTCTTCTTTAAATTTAAACTCCTTCATTAGAAATAATGAAGACTTTTCTTACACAGAATATCTGTCTGGGTAGGCACTGAGAGTGCAGGGCAATACTACAGCTGCATGATAGAGATGGCATTGCTCTGCAGATTTACTGCACTGCAGAACAAGCAGATAGAGCAGAAATGCAAACGGCTGTGTAGGTGAGCAGGTGAGACGTGACATTGACCAGACACTTTAAAGATGGTTTACAAAAGGAGACAGGATTGGTATGACCTTGTCCTGACTCTCGTGTTATTTATCCTGTAATGACGGGTTAATGATTCTCTATAGCAACCACCCCAGATTGGTTCAGGGATATCCATGGCTCCTGAGAGACTCACTTGAAACAACCCCTCTCCTTATGTAATCATTCATCTTATCTCAAAGCAGTGCAAGACCATGAAGAAGGCTATAGAATAAATATGATAGGAACTTTATTGTTTATATCTTAATTCCTAGGAAAACCTAACTTCTTAGGGCACAGAAGAAACAACCCTGGGAAGGTAAAGGAGATCAAGAGCTGACAAGCAAAGGAAGGGGAGGCAAAGAGAAGAAAAGGTGTGTGGCAAATGGAGATATTTATAGGGACTTTATGGCCTCCTCCTTCAGGGGGTAATTTTCTCTTTGGGTCTGGAAGGTGTCTTTGATGAGTCCCAGAGTCAGCCAGGACTTAAAGCTGAGACTGTCAAGACCTCCTTCCTAAACAGAGGGCCCCAAAAACACCAAAGGGGCTTGATAGATCTAGACCTAACTTTTAAAAGAATATCAATGCGATCATCAAACTTTGTAAAACAGGGAAGCCACAGAACTTGTTTAGTAAAATGCAAAAGATTTTGAAACAAAACCCCTCTCTGTTGATCTGTTCCATAGGGAGGGCCCTTTCTTCCCACCTTCCCCCTACAAGCCCTGGGTTAAGAGCTTTCTTGTCTTCTTCATCATTCTTCCCCTGGTTCTGTGTTTGCCCCAGTGGCTCCCAGTGCATGCAGAAGCCCATTTCTCTCCTGGTTTGTCCTATCCAGCTCTGTTGCTCTTATGGAAGAAATAACTTTGCACCAGTCTGGAATGCAGGGTCCTATCTACTTCTCAACCATATTCAGTGAAAGTGCATAACAGACATTGAACACTGATCCCAAGATCCTCTGCACCTCTTCTTGGGCTTCAGGGAATTCCCAGCAGGCTTCTGGGCAAAGGACGCCTCCCATCCATCATATGGATGCTCTCCACATGAAAAACAAGACACAAGGAACCCTGATCCCCATAGAGGAGGGTTGGACTCCAGCTGGGATGTGCTACACAGCTGACGTATCACCCAAGGCCTATATGCAGGTAATCAAATCCTGCCCTACTATCCATGATTAAGTAATATGAATACATCACTTTCTTTCCCTGTATTTGGTCTACTCAGTTGATTACAGTTGAATAGAAAGAGTTTCAGCCTCTGGATTTTATTTTCTTGGTAATTTTCATGGGTTTTTTCTTTGCATTTATGCATTTGGAAAAATTTTTATTTCCATCCCCAGAGGTGTGACCATCCCTATGCATTTTAATTTCTTCATTTGTAAGGCAGGACCAGTTGTACATTCTACTTCCATACTTACAATAGGCCAATGATTTCTAGAGCAGAAGCTGTATGTATGAACCCCAATGCTTTATTTTAGAAGGCATTCATTAAAAATGAAAGTACTGTGGAAATATTAAGTGCAAATGATTTACAAGACCACGCGCACATAAAATCAAATAAGGATTAGAAATCTTTCTTAATGTGTCCTATATTGTCTCATGTACTGGAACAAAAGGAAAAATTTTGAAATTTTAATTTTCTAGACTAAGGTATTTGGCAGTACTGGCCCTCCTACACCAAGAAATCTCCTACCACAGAAGCAAAGCCGATCAGCATTGAATCATGAGAGACAGTTTGGTTGTTTGTCCAAATTTGATTACGATTAAGATAATTGAAAGGATTTTCACCCTTTCCTATTGAAAAAACCCAAACATATATATATATATATGGGCATATTTAAACCATTCACTGCTTTGAATATGCCCCAGCCAGAAGAAATTGCTAAATTTGTTGTTATTAGGGTAGATTTTCTATCCAGAACAGCCCACAAAATGTCACCTAATGCACTTCTTATGGTCATCCATATGTTGTTTGGGACAACATTGATCCAAATATAGCCCACCATATTTGGGGGAGAAGGAAACCTTTATCTTCCTCATCTCTATCTGACATCCAAAGCACGTGATAATACTTTTGCAATATTGCAGATATTGTAATACTTATAAGGACAGAATTCCTTGATTTGAGTCTTTCACTTAAAGGAATTGCTGAAGATGCTCTGAAAGCCTACATTTCCATGGACACAGCATATAAATAAGTGCATGAAAAATCTCAGAATCTTTGTGTATGAACAATTAGCCATAAGACAAGAGCAAAAGTAAGAGTGAATTTTATATGGTAAGTAGGACTGCAAGTTGCTTGTATGGTAGTACAAAATCCTTATCATATTTTCTTTTTTTTTTTTTTTTTTTAATTTCAAGACTTTCCTCAAAAGGAAATACACCAGCAACAACACACAGTTTGATGTCACATGGAGGAAATGTATAAGAATAATTATAAAAACATAATTTCTTTTCATATTCATGGGGTGTGCTCCAAGCTCTGAAACAGCTTGGAGGTAGACAGAGGGGCTGTAGCTGCCCAGGCTTCATGGCTGGTATGTAAATATTGAGATTGTCACATCATAGAGCTTCTTCTCCCCACTCTGTGTGAATTTATGCTTCTCATCATTCAGTTCATAAATTTTCTTGTTGATAAGGATGCTGTTACACTGCTGGATTAGAAAGAGGGGAAAGAATTCAATTGTGTAAATACTGAAGTGGTGCTTTAGACATGCCAGGTTATCCAAAACATTCCCGTGGTGCGGGTAGATATGACTGAGCAACTTCTGGAACAGCAACTCAAAACCAAATGGGGTATCCCAGGGAACCTTCTATAATACCAGATAACTTAGTTTAATAAACAGAAGACCATCCTGTGAGACACGGGTGAGAAAGCTGCAAAATGATTTATCAGGCATGCCTCAAATTCTGCATCACTTTTGGCCAGCTGCAAAACTCTCTATAGCACAGGAAGTAAATTAACAGTTTTTTGGAATGTATTTGATACTGAAAAGATATAAGGTTTATTTTTCTTCTTATTGTCAATAATGACATATGGAAAGTAAATGCTGAAATATATTCTTAATGGGAGGGGGCACTCTGACTGTAGGTGTGTCAGTATATTTAAGGATTAATTTTTCCTCTGAAAGGCATCAAGAGTGGCAATATTACAAAAAAAAAAAAAAAAAAAAAAAAAAAAAAAAAAAAAAAAAAAAAAAAAAGAGCTGCAGGCAATACCAACTGTGAAGTTCTGTGAATTTAATACTTAGTTTCACCAAAATTTACTCAAAAAAGTAAGATTGGATATTCTGGAGGCTAAACCATGCATTTCTTTTTCTCAGAGTGAAGACTCTTTGAAAGAAGGAGTGCTGGAACACCTAATTTATTCTTGAGTTTATGCATTTCAGACAAAGCTCCTGCCTTTCTTTTCTTTCAATAAAATGGATTCATTTTGATCACTCCCCCCGTCTCCATCCTTTCAATGTGCCCCAGGAATATATCCCAGTAATTCCAGAAACGAATATCCCCCCAAGAAAATATTTTTTTCAGAAACATAATAGAGAATGAAGTCAGAAGACAGCAGCGCTTCATTGATATTAAAATCCAAATCTATGAAAATTGATTAAATGGCTGATTAGAAATTTTCTGAAATTGGTGGCAACTATGCAGCTTACCTGGTAAATATTAGGACACCCACACCCTCTGAAGACAGCAGGCACAACAATAAGCCATTAATTGTTAGAGTGCTGGTAGTTGCAGTAAAGACTTTGCCATTATCAAAGAGGATTTTTATAAAATTGTCCTCTGTGATTATATAAATCCAAGTAAAATTAAAAGTTTCTTACAGAAAACTCATCCTCATTTTGCAATTTATTAATTATATTTTGGTAATGAGCCAACATGCAGCAACAAGTTTTCACTTTTTTTAATACACAGAATGTCCGAGTAATTAATAGTACACCAGAATTGCAGCACAGGTACTGTTGGTCTGTATATCTACAGAAATTCCATTTATAGAATTATAGAATGGTTTGGGTTGGAAGTGACCTTAAGAATCATCTAGTTCCAACCACCTTGCCATGGACATGGACACCTTCCACTAGATCAGCTTCCACAGAGTCCTATCCAACATGGCCTTGAATTCTGCCAGGAATGTGACAGCTACATCTTCTCTGGACAACCTGTTCCAGTGTCTCACCACTCTCACAGTGAAGAATTTCTTCCTAATATCTAATCTAAACCTACCCTCTTTCAGTTTGAGGCCATTCCCCCTTGTCCTGTTATTGTATCCCCTTATGACATATGACATGCTTGTTATATCAGACATTGGATTTTTCCACTTTTCCCAGGTGCAAAATATGATCCTTTGTAAGAATAGTCTAAAGATATAATCTACAGATTTAACACGTACTATTTTTAGAGACTTATATCTGTAGCTCACCTGGGCTATGTAGCCAATAGTACAAGGTACAACCACAAGCTATTGCACCATATTTTAATCTGTGGGCAGAACAGTGGCATGTGTGGGTTAGCAAGTAATGTCACCACAAGTGTGGAGATAGGTTTGATACAGAGCCATTAAGAGCTAAATAATAATCACAAATTAATTAATTTTAGTCTGTACTTAGCTCACCTCTGATAAGCAAAATTTGAATAGATGACCCTGAAGCATGAGACTTATATCTGTCCTAAATCCATTCTGATCAGAAATTGGAGACATTTCCTTGTTCAAGTTTTTGTTCCCATTGCAGAATTGCTAAATGTCCATCTGTAACTTTTCCACAGTATAAACTCACCTAATTACTACTGAATAAGAAATCACTACCCTTGGAAGTTAATGAGATGTTTTACACACCACAATTACAGGGTGTTCACTTCTATAAGAAGATAGAAAGCATTGTAAAAAAATATGAAATTGTACTTCAGTTACAGTTAACAATTTGTTTTGGGTGTTTGAAGATGAAAGGCTGAACTGCTGTCATCTGTGTCTGTCTATGAAGTGTCTGCCACCTTAGCTGTCCACAGAAGATCATTTTTTTTCCTCACTGGAGAGAGATATTTCTTTGCTGTGGTCCATCTGACCTTTTTTGGATGTGTGTGATGAGTTCAATTGCACCCTTGGAGTTTCCAGATTCTGTGAAATGAGCCCAGTGTCACCAGGCAGATGCATACACCTGCCCTCTGAGTGTCTGCATCAAATGTGAATTCCTCCCTCTACAATACCTTTATTTGCTGGCCCTGTGTTTTAATACACTGTGGGGTCTTGAGTATCCCAACACTCCCGAGATTGCCACAATAACAGCTAGATTTGCCTGGTGATAAGGAGTACCAGGTCTCCTCTTATTTCCTTTTAATCATCATTTATTTTCACATTTACATGCTCATTTCCCCCCCTGTATTTCATTTTGTCTGGTGTTTTCAGAGGTCAGAACTGACCCTCCTACTGTTCTCAGCTGACATTTAGTAAAGAATTTGCTGGATTTTCTGAAACTTCACTTTCCTTGGAGTAAAGTTCTGGATTCAAAGTGGGAAGATGTGGGTGTGTGCCCTTTGATCTTTCCTTTTCCTGAGGGATATTTCGGCACAGTGGAAGGAGATGTCCTTTTCACTTGGTTCTGCAGTAAACACATCAGAAACAAAAGAAAAAGTAGAACCCGGGAGCAATACTGTTTGAATACTGCCACCTATCTAGGTACAGATCTTAGAATTTGTGTTGAAATCTCCTCTAAATGGTCAGAACCATAGACTTTAGTGGTTCCAGGAATGCTAGAGATGGTAGAATGACTGTAAAAACATTGAGATTTGTCTTCTAAAGAATTTTATTCTGATTTATGAATTATGTGACTTAAAAAGGCTTGAGAATGACCATACATTATTTAATTGAAAGTCTCTTGCTATATAAATTTTAAAAAATACATTTTATTTTCAGGGGTTACAACCTCAAACTAGATTTTTTTGTTGAGGACTGGAATTTTTCTGTATTTAGATTTTTCATCCCAAAACAACTTTCTGGAATAAATGCAAACCCAGCATATTCTTTTTACATACAGACAGGAATTTGCAATTACCCTTCATTTCTGACTACATCTATTCTTAATATTTTGGAGCTTGGTTTTTGATGGGTCCAAAGAGATCTTTCACTTCTAAAATGCTTTGGCCTCTTGTCTACAGCAAAAATCATGAAAACTTACCCAAATTACATAACTATATGAATGTAAAGTGATTCAAGTAAGCTAATTCATACACACATTGATTTCCTAATAATATGTATTTACATTGCTTCTTTAAACCATTAAAAATTAATTTGGAATTAATTTCCTGCAATCTCCCATGCAAAAAATATTCTTACAGAGAGATGATTACTTCTCTTTGGCTTGGCATGTAACTAATTTATCTGCTTAGATATTTAGCATGCAGTCATTTGTGACAGATTAAAATCTTAAAAAGATACATGGACAAAACCAGTGAAGATATGAATTTTATCTGCCTTTCCTTGCATAAAAATACTATCCCAGTGCTTGCCACATTTCAGTAAACACTGGATAAACCCTATGGTGAGGTAGCATGGCCATGGGCCACTTCTGTCCAAGCTTCAAGATGCAAAGCCTGCAAAGTGTATGTGATCAAGAAATGACAGGATGTGGCACTTGGTGCTGTGATTTAGTTGACATGGTGGTGTTCAGAAAAAGGTTGGACTCAATGACCTCAGAGGATTTTTCCAAACTTAATGATCCCATAATTCTAAAGGTCATTTAGAGGAACTGGAACAGGGTCTGTCCTACACTAAGTTTAGGGTGAGGATGGTGAGGCTGTGGCACAGATTGCCTGGAGAAGCTGGGGTGGCCCCATCTCTGGAAGTGTCCAAGGCCAGGATGGATGGGGCTCTGAGCAACCTGGTCTAGTGGAAGGTGTTAATGCCCATGGCAGGGGTCTGGAACAATATGATCTTAAGAATGCCTTACAACACAAACCATTTTATGATTCCATGATTCTATGAACTGAGTATAAGTCATGGAAAACCCTGGCTCTCCTGATCTATCCTTTTTCCTGTGACCACTTCTTTGCCCAACAGGAAGTGACAATGGCAACAGCATTGCTTACTGTTGCACCTGAGAAAGTGCAATAATTACAGTTATAGTTATTTTCACAGAAGAGATGTCCCAAAGGAAGTCAGGGCACCATTGCCCTCTTCCTCTGGAAAGTTGTGCCTCACAGACTGTGACAGCAACTCATTTCAAAAAGGTGGTGGTGCAAGCAGTATTTTCATTCCTCATCTTGCGCTCTCTAAATAGAAGATGATTGCATTGTGCACAGATCCTTCTGTGCTGACTTTTTGCTGATAGGAGAGGCAGACTTAGTTGCTTCTAAGCAGCAAACACCAGTTACCTACTCCTGTGTCATAGTTTCTCAGGCAAAAAGTGTGATTTTGTCATAATAGATAATTTATTTTTCTCATTGTCAATAGGAGTGAATGCATCAATGGATTGCTTTTCTAGGATTGCCCCTGCAAAGATGTCTCTAAGTACTGCTTTGCAGCAGCCTTGAGTAGATCAAAAGGTATAGTGTCATCAGAAACATTTGCTGATTTTGGAACTTTGTGTTTTGGGTACCAGCAACTGGAGCAAGCGCAAGTGCACGTGGCAGTGTGCCAACAAAAGTGAATATCAAGTCAGGCTAACTGGTGAGTAGGGTGAAGTGGTCATAAGCTGGTGGGGTGTATGGGTAACTGGGGTGTACAGCTGAGTGTGATAGATTTGTCCAGAGAAGCTGCAGGTGCCCCATTCCTGCAGGTGTTCAAGGCTGGGTTGGATGAGCCTTTGAGCAACTTGGTCAAGTGGAGGGTGTCCCTTGACCAAGGGATACCTTTGGCATGGGGATTGGAACCAGATGAAGATACCTTCCAACCCCTTCCAGCCATTCTATGATTCCATGATTCTACAATTCCATGACATGGCTACTGGAAGGATTGAGGGCACAGGCCAAATGCTGAAGAGACTGTAGAGTTTGGGGGTTGAGCTAGTTAATAGTGTGTGTATGAGTGTGCGTGTCTAGAGGAGGCAAGTGGGAAGCTGGTGATCCAGTGTCAGCTACTGGGCAGACTGAGCCCCCTTCCTGAATGGATCCACATTGAAAATATCTATACATAAATATTTTTTTTCCGGGTAATGGGCTTTTCACCTGCTGGAGAAATGAATGAAGCCATTGGTGCTGCTTGTGTTCACATAAACACTGAATTTGCCAGAATGTGCTGCTTCATGTGACCAGGAATGTGCCTACTGGGGGCATATATCCAGACTTACTCCTGGTTGGACCTGGGGACATGGAGGTACAGCTCCTCACCTTAATTGGGCTATCAATTTCATCAACCCCTGATAGCTTGCTCATAAAGTTGGGTGAAACTACCCATCCAGAATGAACTTTCCAGGTGCTTCTCTCTTGTGTTGGACAGGTGATTCTCAAAGGCAGATGAGTCTCCTGTATTTTCTATTACTTTGACTGAAGCAATGATGAGTAATTCCAAAGATGCCCTCTACTTCCTATTGGATGTGTGCTCACAAGCAGAAGAATAGAGAGAGAAATGTTGAACATTTTTCAAGATTTCAGAAACTGGCTTGAACACCACATCCTGTTCTCCTTGGCTTGCTATCCATTTGCAGCATATCTGAAAATTATTTACCCTTCATTGATTTTGATAGGTTCAAATTCTCTTGGCTCTGTTCTTTCCATATATCCTCCAAAGGACCTTTCTCATTCTGGATCAGCTCAGTGTCCTATCTCCTTCAGGCTGCTTCCAGACATGTAAAAGACATTTTTTGGAACCCCTACAAGACATTCTCTTTGTCTGACAGGAGCCTTCCAAAATCATCCACAAAGCTCTACTTTCTTGCAAATACTTTACCACTGACCCCACTGAAAAATAAAAAAACCCTCAAGAGATTGGCCATTGCTTATCAGGCAGAACAAGAAAGACAACGTTTCCTTCTGTTGTCCTGTCTCTTTACATGAGACTGTTTTCTCTTGCCTTACAGTTTGCATACAAGCTCTGAGAGACAGGGACTGTCATTTTAATCTGTATTTTTCAGTGCTTAGCACAACAGCTCATGACGAGGCCTCTAGGCATTACAGTAATATAAACAGCAATAACAAAATCAATATGATGGCTATTCCTAAGGCGTGGCTTGAAAAAACTACCTGGTCACTTCAGTTTCCTGGACTGTTATTCATTCAAGGTCAAGGAGGTGAAAGAGCAGAGCTTTCTCAGTAAAGTCTCTCAACCTTTCCTAACCCAAGTAATGTCTGCAAGTTCTTTTTATTGTTACTTGTCACATTACAGTTCCGCACAGTTAAAAAATATTGTAGAAGCTACAGTTATTATAGTTATTAACATTTTATGGCCTTGTTATTCATACCTTAAGCTCCTTAAAATGAAGTGGTGCATTTTAAGAGAGCAGCATGTATTTAATTGATTTCACTGTAAAAAGGTTGTCCTACTTCAGTGGTTTCCAGTCTTTTTCCTTGGGTTTTGCTTCTATTAATGATGACAATATCAATTTTATGTCTTTAAGAGAAGTGATACAAAGCACTTACAATTTTTTTACTGTGCTATCTGTTCTTGGTTTAAATATCCATGCCTCTTTCATAATTGTACATCATGGAAAGATTTACAGTATTCTGAGCTCCCCGTTCATATGCATATCTATGTGTGCTTTGGGGTAAAATGTCATGGATTCATTGGCAGCATAATTGTTCTTGAATTATGCACCTTTGCCATGGTGTAAGCACCTACCAGCAACAGGAAGTTGCTGATGTCCAATGAGAGAAGTTTATTTTACCTAACTTCTAAGTGACTGTAGAGCAGATACTTGTATCTATAGTGATTTCTTTAAATTCTTCTTCCAGTTGCTGTTGAGAAACAGGGCAGCTCACTTGAACAGCCTAAGGAATATAGGGCACCTTAAGATCATCCTCCCTCTAGATGTGCCCTGTTTTCTCTTTTGTCTTTGTGGGAGTCCTAAAATAAAATTGTTAAGGTCTTGTGTGATGGCAGCTTCTTTATAAGATGAAATTCCTCTGTGTTGAGTCCCAAAATCCAAATGTTTATCAAACATTTCCTTTTAATGTTGTCCATTTTCTCTACAAAGGGGCAGGGACTACCTTATTCTAAGGCTTATGCAGACACAAGCCTGGAAGTTTTAATTCACCACCAGGGATTGTAATGACTGGAACATAAACCAAAACCATTCTGGTCACTCAGAAGTACTGAATAGCAGCTTCCTTATCTGTTCTGACTGAAAGAACTTATACTTGCACTTGGACAATGTAAGCTTATATTTCTATGAGATCAGGAAGGTCAAAACCAAAGAGAATGAAAATAACATAGGCAATTGAATTACAGAGCAGTGATAAAGTCAAAGTAGTATATGTTCACTTTATCTTTCCCAGACTGCATGAGTCATTACAATTTTGATACTTCAGTGTACTGGCAGAGATTGATGGAACAGGAAATGGCTACTCACACATTCATTTTCATAAAAGAGGGCAATGAGAAAGGAAAGAAGTACAAATGTAAACCCTTCTTTTCTACATCACATACCCACACACCTGGCACATTTCTGCTCTGTTGGCAGCTTCTACTGTGGACAAAGCCAGGAGCTGAATGTGGAGTGGCTGTTGCCAAACACGCAGAGACCAACAGAGGTCTAGCTTTGTAACTTCTGCAACACAGGTAGCATGTCAGGACAGCATCTAGAAGGTCATGTAACATCTGCCTGTATGTTCCTGTTGAGCTGAAACCCCGAAATATACCCAAAGATTTAAAAGATGTGAATGTATGGCATGGATATGGTTTGTGGTGGACTTGGCACTACTGGATTAATGCTTGTCCTCAATGATCTTAAAAATGTTTCCCAATCTAATAAATTCTATCATTCTATGATTCTAAATGCAGTATTCTTTGCAATCTATAACAAACTGTGTCGTTCATACAGCTTTATTTTTCAGGAAAACTTTAATAATTTAATGTTATTTTACCACTAGTTCTCTTTCTCTCAAAATAAAAAGAAATTTTTAAGTCCAACTGAAATATTAGATTTTTCACTTGTTCTTCTTCAAGGGTATTGCATAAGCACATGTAGGTCAAAGAGAGAGCTAGAAGGAAGAAAAGTGTCTGCCAAATATTTTTGAGCACTGTATTAACATTATTCAAATTTCTTTTAAAGAGGAGTCCTTCCCCCCACAGTTTCTTCTTGACAGGTGTCAGTTGATGAAGAGATGAGTGCGGGGGTGGGTGTTCTTATCTAAAAGGATTTTAAATAATGTTACTGACATTATTTGAATCAAAATTACTGCCTAAGTAATGTTATAAGGAATTTTGTCTTTTAAAGGGTGTTCAATTATGTTACATTTCTCAGTAGCCCTACCTTTCATACTCACTTCTGCCTGCTATGTGGGACACGTGGATTTGCATTTTCCTGAGGTATCAGAAGCCATAATAGTACATGATGGGTCACTGTAGTTAAATTGAACATTTCACAAACACTAGTCTATAGAGAGACCAGTGAGCTTTGAGGGTCTGAAATGCTGACTTCTTGGTTTGTTGTGCACCTGTGACAGTTCAGCAGCTGTGTGGTTCTGGAGAGATCGGGGTCTTGAAACATTGGGTAAGAGTGATTGGGTTTGTGCTTTAAGAAGTCCTTTAAGAAGAGCTGAGGAATGGCAGAGGATTCCTGTCAGAGAATATTAACTGAACTTAACCATATTTTTAATCTGTGCCTTTTCTCTCCCTGCATTTTTTTCTGATCAATAATAAATAAAAAAAAAAACAAACAAACAAAAAAAAAAACAAACAAAAAAAAAACCTGAAAAAAAGAAGTGATTTTCAGCCTCTCTGAGTGGCCCTTTTTGAAGTAAAACTAATAGCATGGTTTTTTCTTTAAACTCACCCTAAAATTAGGAATAATAAACCTGTGATGCTTCCACTGAATTTATTTGTGCGTATATTTTGAGGTGTCAGCCAAGAGACTTGCATAATTTAATTATAGAGTAACAGATTATATGTTTGAGAAAACTCTATATTTTAATAACTGTTCAAAACTAGATGCTGGTGTTGATAAACACAAGAATTGTGTTCTACTAATTTCTTTACAAGGAATAGAACATGAAATGAGGAAAGTAAGAATAAGATTCCTTTGAATTCTATGTCTGATTCTGCTAGTAACTTATTGTAGAATAGATCATCACGAAAAGTTTAGGTCTTGTTGCCATAGTGTCTGTAAACTGACGCAGCAATGTTAGTATTAGAGGTTCTTGGAGCAAGACCTCAAGGTAAGATTAAAATATTTTTCCTAATATGGGTTTTTAAAACTTGAAATGATGCAAAACTGGGAGTATTTTTCAGAAATTACTTATGTCCTGTATATAGAAGGAAAAAAAAAAAAAAAAGCATTATATAGTCCCTAATGGAAAAATTATAGAATTTGCTAGATAACCAATATAACTGTAATGGCTTATGATTGAAAACCATTGTTTGCTGAATATTTGATGTTGGTATAAATATACATAAGTTAAAAAACCCAACCCAAAAGTCAAATAAAATTATTCTTCAATAATAAAAAATCAAACACTGAAAACCTAAGATGCTAAGAAAACCCCAAAACCTACAGAAGTCCTATCTTTGTATAAATTGGTTCTCTACAGTAAATTTTCAAGATATGTGGAAGAATCCTTCAGTCCCTAAAGAAAGTATTCTATTCATTGTTCTTTCATTCTTTCTTTGTTCTATATTGAATGGATCTGAGAAAAACAATCTCTTAGTACACTTTCTCTTCCATAAGCTGAATTTATTGGAGGTTTAGAGATGATGTTCAATGTTATCATTATTAGCAAAATGCTGGCTGACTGCATAAACAGATCAAAAATTATTTTTGCATGTTTTGTGCTATTTAGAGATTTCATTTTTAATACATATGCAAATATTTATCCTATAAATGTGCGGGAAAAAGGTTCCTAGATCTGCTGTAATTTTCTATTAGACAAACAACCACCTAGGCAGGTAAATATGCTATGGCACGGCCAAGGAAGGGAGGCAGGGAACATAGCAAAAAGTAGAATATGGAAATAAATTTGTGTTTGAAAGAAGCAGACCTGATGCCTGTTTTTTCTTCTTTTTCTCCACAAACGTCCATGGATGATAAGTTTTTCTAGGTGACTGAGAAACCTGAGATAACCTCAATTTGCTCCAAAATGTAAAATTATTTTGGATGATTTTGCTTCGTCTTTTCATCCTCAATAATGACTATTTATCTAGTGTTTTATCTTTGTGAGGTTCTCTTCAGATATGGTGAAAAAGACATGATCTCTGTCATGTCAGCCAAGAATAATAACAAGAGATGAAGGAAAGTAGGTGGGAAAAAGGTTTATAACAAGTAAACGTAATTGGTTGGCAATTACATATAAATTTCAGAACAAAAACTTAGCATCAGGACAGAGAGGAAAAGAGGAGTAGCTTAAGAGCTAAAAAAGGCATTTGAAAGTGAGGAAAGTAACCCACAGCTCAACAGACAAGAGTATGCTACAAAAAATGTATGTAAAAAACCTGGAAGGCTTGGGATTGTGAGTGTCTAACAGCCTGCACATCTTAGTAGGCTCCAAAATTGTCAGAAGACTAGGATAAGATGTGGGATTTCAGATCCCTAGGTCCTTCCCTTATATTTTTTCCACTCCACAGCTTATGTTTACATGTTTTGCTTAATATCTAGTGCCTGGAAATGCAGAAGATGGGCAGCAAAGACAGATAGTGTATAAGCTGTGAGTCTGATAATTCATATGTTTATGATCCCAGCAGATCCCAAAGAATACAAGGAAAGAAAATGCTCTTCCCTGAAGGACCCTCACATATGAGGGACCTGTATGAATCTCTTCTCCATGTTGTCTTCCTTCAGACAAAGCTGCTAGCAAGAGATCAGCAGATCAGATCAAAGCTTTGGCTTCCATTCATGTAAATTTGGAAGAAAAGTTTAGGGATGCACAACAGATAGAAATCTCTTCGGTCACTCCAGTTCTTTTTACACTCTAACTCACAGAATCTCTTTTTGGAACATGAGCTATGTCTTGAAATTGGTTCAGAGATAATTTCTCCCATACTCTTCTGGGTCTAGATTTTTCCTAGTATTTTTTTTTTTCCATACTTGCTAATTCAGCTACAATTATGTCCAGCTTATGACCAATTTAACTTGTGGTTCTAGTTCTTTTTCCCTGATGTTTTCCCATCCAGTACACATAAAGAAGATTCACAAACCAGTCTCACTTTAATAGAAGTTTCTCATTTTCTAGACAATTCAAATAGACCTCTTGTACATCAGACTTTGCATATGCTCCTGCTCAAGTTCACATTTGCAGATGATGTCTTTGAAGACTTTTTCTGTAACACCAACACTGTGTTACCATTGCAACACATACCTTCCTGTAAGCATTGTATTATTCATCCTGTCTTCTTGTTCTTCCAGCACCTAAGAATCTTTTCCTCACTTTTCCACAGAAGAGTGCAGTTATAGTGACATGTGCATTTTTCACCTCTGTGCTGCACTGCTGTTTTTCATTGCATATGTTGCTGAATGGAAGAAAATAATGTACAGTCTCAGCTAGTTACTGACCTCCCCCATGTATCAAGATGAGCCATAAACATATCTGTTGCTCCCCTGGCTGTTGGTGAACTCTGCTCTCCGAAGCAATTCATACATAAGGCTTCAAACACCTTAGAGATTTCCATTCTAGGTGCTTCAGCAACTGCTGGAATAATTTCTAACTATTTAAGAGTAAGTCATACAGCAGGCAGGAAAAAATGCCCCTTTCATTGGAGATGAACAGGTTGACTGCATTTCCAGGAAACATCAGCACTGGATTGAACTATTTCATGACTGACTGAATCAAGAGGTTTCCTGACTTGATTAAAATCTTCCATAATAAACAGAATGAAACTTGTGACTACTGTCTCTGCAAAAAAAGTTATCTTATCTGGAAGAGAACTTTGCCCATCGATTAGCTGCTAAACACTCATATATAATGATTACAACCACAAGAAAGACAACAGAAGTACAATAGAGGCTCTACTCACTAGAGTGCCAATTGCAGAATTTTTGCTTTTCAGATCAGTGCATTTTCTTTTAAGCAAGAAGAACATGAGTATTGCAGTATTCCATGACATTTGCAGGGATGTCCAAAATGAATATTTTTTAAAAGCAAAATAAAACTTCTCTGCAGTCCAGCTGGTGTTTATTAAGCTCTTCCATTAAAAAAAAAAAAAAAAAATTGCTTGGACCTTTTCTTGTGTTTACAAGATGGAAATGAATGAAGACACACAGCCAAGCAGGAAGCAAAGCAAAAAGGGAATTAAGATATTATCTTTTTAAAATAAATGAGTTAAAACAAGATATTCTCTGTAAACTGAGGTCCCACATCTGGAGGGGGTTCCAGGGAATTTTAACAAAGTGCTGTATATTTTCTTTGATTATACCTAACAAAATATGAGAAAGTAAATAACTGATCATGTGGAGCTCACTGCCACGAAACAGCCTATCCGAGCACCTAGCAGGATTCCCAAGGACATGCCCTGTTCTGCAACCTGTGGTGGTGGAAGAGTCAACTGATGTGCACAGATGTTTGCAAGAATGCTGCCTACAACCCAACATGAAAATTGAAAGATAAGAGCATCAGGGTTTTTTCCTACTTCGTGGTACAGGAAAAGCAAGGAGAGACCCACAGCCAGTGTGTGCGTGTTTTAATGGACACAGGTGGGAATTAAGGGACTGCAGGTAATGATGTGAGTACCCACAGTGGTACGACCAGCACATCTTCAACAGAAATGCTGTTAAAATTGGGAAAGCAGCTCTGAGTAGATGTGTGTTTTTAACTACCATGTCCTGGGAGAAACTGTGTACGCTCAACCCAAGGAAGTTGGTGGAGTACCCAACCGTGAAGGTGTTTAAAAGACAGGTAGACGTGGTGTCTAGGGACATGGTAAAGTGGTGGACTTGGCAGTACTTGGTTAATGGTTTGACTTGATAATTGTTTCAGCCTAAACAATTCTATCATTCTGTGATTCTCTATCTCTGTCTGCATGGGTGCATATGGGTGTGATTAAAGCTTTTGGGGAATAGTTACGGGAGGATGTCTCAAAAAGCATAGGAGTTAGTTAGCATTTTGCAAGTGTCAGATGTCATGGTTTATTTTTTTTATTGCTGAATTGATCCTGATTGTATAGCTCACTGATTATGAAATAATGATGTGTCATTAATGAATTGACATACCTTCTTGATACTGATTAGATTTTAACCATATGAATTGAGCAGAGCAACACATAGGAAAGGAGGCAGTGGTTTGAAGGCACAATAATGGAATAATCTTGGGACAAAAATAAAATCTAAAGAGAATGTGCAGGGGTGGGGAGGGGATGAAAAAAAGAACATTTTTATTTTTAAAATCCTTATTCATAGTAATTGCACTAATTTTCAGAGTGATGCCTTATGACAGGATGCTTCCAGACCCTTTCAGCTAAACTAAAACAGAAAGGCTGTCAGAAAGGGCTTTCCCAGGACATTTCTAGCTCAGCATCATACAGAATTTCAAAGGACTCAGATAAGTGTCTGCACTTTTTGTTTGGTAAATCACCCTGGCCTCCTGGCTGGAGAGATTCAGACCACATTCTGGTTCAATACTCCATTTTTTGATTTCAAGTCTGTCTTGAGTTGAACTTCAGAAGCATATACTGAGTGAAGAATAGTAAGTACAGATCAGCAAAAAGATAGATACCGATAAAGTTAAATACAAACAGAAGCTTGTATGATGATGCTTTTCAGCACATAAACAAAGTAAATTAAGGTGTCAAGCTGTGAGATATCTACCAAATAGGCTATTCAGTAAGTACCAGAATGAAAAGTACAGTCAGAGGTTGTGGAAAAGAAATACACAGAAGTTTAAAAATATATGAATTGAAAGCTAGAAAGAGAGTAAAAAAAGTTGAGAATCCAGAAGTACACCGGAACACCCACTGAGTTTGTTTTGAACTAATCCCATCCATTTTTTTTTTATTTTACTACCTTTTTCTGAAAACTGTAACCACTGATTCTTTCTTGGTGGCCTCTATGCCTCTTTAGCTACTTAAAAAAAAAGAATTACAATTATCAAAGAATTACAGCACAGCACCACCTATGGTTGATAAAACTCCTCAGAACAACAGTGCTGAGGCATCAAGCTGTGCTCAGGAGAAAGTGGGCTTTTATTTAAAAAATATTAAAGAAGACATGACGTAGCAGTAATGGGAAGGGTGTCTCATATGTAAAACCTAGGTTGCAAAATTAATATCTATTGTTAAGGCCACGTTCCAGGAATAAAACTACACAAAATTGTAACCAAATTAAATTTATCTAAAGTAAAGAAGAAGGAAAATATTCCACAGGGGAAGAGTGAACACAATACTACTATGAGCAGTCTAATAGCTGTAACAAATGAGTCAGGATACCATCACATTGCATCACCTTAAAAAATATCAACTTCAGCAAGCCTTGCCACCTCTAGCTGTAAGCAGTGATTCTCTATATTTTTGGAGATTTCTGTGAAACCGTTGACTCCTTAGAAGAAATACTCTTATAATGAAGTTCAAAAAATGGTAAAACCAAAGCACGATTTTGCCTAACTGAAAAATGAAATTAAAAAAACAAAAATTACTGAAACATGCAGATGTCTTTAAGAGGACATGCCTGATGCTACTGTGCTAGTTGTTTGTTTTAAAAATGACTTAATTCTTTTGTTGCACAAAAATTTATTTTTACATTCACTGAGTTACAACTGCTTTGCTTCAGTGTGAATGAAAGGAGTTTTAACCTGCTTCTGTGGATACTACAGAGGCAATAAAAAAATGCAACAAGGTATACATCAGACAGATGAGATGCCAACCCAGAGTTCTGGCCGAGCAGGTTGCCATGGAATTACAGATACTTTCTAGATGTGAAAAATGCTATTTTGATGTCTCCTGAATTGGATAAGGAAATATTAGTCAGTAAGTTTGGGACTTACCTCATCAAGGTTTCTAAAGCTAGACACGATTCAGAAGACCGAGGGGGATCTCAGACCCTTGCAGGGTCTGAAAATTCCTCATGGGGGGAAGAGGGACAGGCACTGATCTCTTCTCTGGAGTGACCAGTGACAGGACCTGAGGGGATGGCCTGAAGCTGTGTCAAGGGTGGTTTAGGTTGGATATTAGAAAAAAGTTCCTCACACAGAGGGTGGTTGGCACTGAAACAGGCTCCCTGGGGGAAGTGGTCACATCTCCAAGACTGACAGAGTTCAAGAAGTGTTAGGACAATGCTCTTGGGCACATGCTGTGATCCCTGGGGATCATGCTGTGCAGGGCCAGGTGTTGGACTCGATGATGATCCTGATAGACCCCTTCCAAATCAGCATATCATGTGTGATTCTGTGTCTGATTCTGATTCAGGTTCTGCCTATGGTCAGTAGGAAAACAGAGACATCCTCAGAAGGTCTGGCCATGTTCATTATTGTGAATATTCAGGTTGGGATTTTTTCTGAATAGTTTCCCTCTGCTGAATACATATAGAAGGAAAGTCATCTTGGCCTAAACCCCTAATTTTTCATGGTGTGAATTCAAGTAAAATGGATTTTACAATTCACCTTATTTTAGGAGGGAATTATTTGGCCCTGTGCTTAATCTCTGAAGGCTAGAATACAGTAAAATAGGTCTCAGATAATCCGTCTGAGGACAGAATCAACTCATTAGTGACCAGGTGGGAATCCCAGGTTTAAACAACCTACATAAGTGAAAAGCAACAGCATCTCAAGATTGACATCTGATAATTGTAAAAAACAACCTCCACTCTGCAAGCTGTGGCAGGATTTAGGTAAAATGTTCTGTGACAGCATTTTGGATATTTCCCCCGAAGAGAACTCATACATTACTCATGATCAGGCACCGAACAGTGCAATGGCAAACTAATATCCCCTTCAGTTTGGGGTATATCAATGGCATGTCTCAACATCAAATCTCTTTTCAGCCAATTGGTTTCAATGTAGCTCATCTGAGAGGAAAATGAAGTTTGCTGCTGTTCAGGTTTGTGTAACCTCTGAGCATGATTGTTGTAGCTTAGCTGTGGGGAAAAATATTTTACTACTTTTGATCATGCTAAAAAGAAAGAAAAATCCGGGGAAGGTGACAGCCTTGTTCGTCAAATCAAGACATACAATCTTCAAGTCAGTGAACGATGCCAAGTAATGGCATGCAGAAGATCATTTCAGTGACATAGAGAGAAGACAAAGAATACTTCTTTTGTTAATTACAACAATTAAATTCTGATGGGTAGAACATTTAATGGTACAAAATAATTACAGAAGGGTTGCCAAACTAAGTTATTTGACTACTCAAAAATCTGAGAGAGAACCTTTTCTGGTCTGCAGTATGCACAGTTCTATTCCCAAGCCTGGGAATAGTTCTATTTCCAAGTCCTGGTAGTGAAGCTAAACAAACAGGTGATTTGGTTATCTCAAAGTCCTTGAGAAACAGGAACCTGAATCTGGGCCTCATGGGTATCTAGAAAACCCATGAGAGGTGCTTTTTCAGTTCCTCAGTCACTTAGAGATTGGAAATTCCCAATTCCACAAAACAGCCTGTTGTGATGGGAAGAATATTTACAAGGGCATGTAGCACTAGGACAAGGGAGACTGGATTAAAACTGACAAAGGGCAGGTTTAGAGGAGATATTAGGTAAAAATTCTTCTCTTTGAGGGTGTGAGGCACAGAAACAGATTGTTCAGATAAGATGTGAATGTCCCATCCCTGGAAGTGTTCAAGGCCAGGTTAAATAATGCTTTTGAGTAATCTGATCTAGTGGAAACTGTCCATGGCCGTGGCAGAGAAGTTTGAACTAAATGACATTTAATGTCCAATCCAACTCAAAGCATTATATGACTCTGTGATGCTTCGACATCAACAGTAACAAAAACAATTGGAAATGGCTGCCAAGTTATAGCTCCAGTCTGAAAAAAAGCTATATGACAGGATTTTTCTGTAAGCATTCTTATATGATAAGAAATCAGAGAAAAAAGATAAATAGCTTCTCATCAGTAAGCAGTCACCTCAACTAAAGAGAGAGAAAATCTGTATAGTGTATTCTGAAAAAGCAATAATCATATTGTGTTTCTTCATCGAACTCTGAAGTTTTCAGAAGACTAAGCTTGAAACTTAAAATCAAAGGAAACTAAGTAGCCTGAATTTACATCAGGGAGCAAAGCGAAATCTGAACAAGTGATTATCAAACAACAGACCTGTCACTACAATTTCCTGAAAGGGTCAGCACCTTCTCTTGTTCCTGACAGACAAAGAAAGTGTGACAGGCTTGATCAATATTTCAGTTAACAAAACAGCTGGCTAATAAGAGGACTTATGACAGACAAAGGTTTGTTTCAAGGTGATAAAATAAATGTTTTTAAAAGATTTGGTTTAATTTCTTCGTTTTGTTTTAATTTTCTATCTTGTTGAACAGTTTTCATTAACCTGAATTTTCTTTTTTCAAGCTTGAGATATGTGTGTACAAGATTAAATTTTCCAAGATGTGAAAAAAAGGATAATCAGAAGGCCACGTAAGCTCAAACAAGAACATATTTTGTTATCTGTCAGTGGTAAAAAGACTATGTTGAAAGGAAACTTTAGCACATTAAATATATGTCCATGACACTTTCATGTGATGAACCCTCTCCTGTTTTCCCATCTGATTCATACTGAGAAAAACTCAGGGGTTGCAGGACAAAGTAGGCAGACCTTTCTAGCAGAAGTTAATATCTGTTGTTAAATTATTTTCCATATATTAGTGCTGTCTGAATTCCAGCTGATGAAACTCCACAGAAACTTGAGCAATTTTATAACACTTTTAATCTTGCAGTGTCTTCTTTTAACCTAGAAGCACCAAATTTTAAAACCAAATCCATTTCTGTCAGGTTTTCAGGGACCTCCCATGGAAGCAAATTTCAGTTCAAGGCAAATTCATGGAGTCTGACCATTGAAGCCTTTCAGACTTTCTTCCTTTGGAAGCAAAATTTATTTGTTACACAAGGGTGGGGCATTTCAGGATGGAAATGTATGCACATGCCAGTGGTGTACTGCCATAAGAAGCTCACTGAAAAAGAGCTGTGCAGACCTCAATGATTTCCTAAGCCCTGCCTTTGCAAACCCTTTCCCTTAGCTGCTGTCCCTACCTGTTCAGTCACAGCTGGATTTAGAGGACAGCATCAGAGTTCCTGCCTATTCTGCCATGCACAAAGAATTCTGAAAAGGATTATATCACAGATTTCTCCTTCTGTGTAGTCATAACATTTAAAATACCATTAAAATCTTTGCTTTTGCTTCTCTGTGGGTTCCTGTACCCTACAGCTTACCACATTTCAGAGTCTGCAGGGGTTCATATTGTACTCCAAGCTTTGTGTAATGTTGTAATGTTTCCATAAAACCATTATGTGGAAGAATGTTGCAAACTTTGTTTTTTATTTTTCTACGGCACTTTTGTGTGACACTTATTTATATACCTTATTATGTATTATAGTCTCTAGTGATCATTTTTCATAGTGATCTAACTTGTCTGGTATTCCTCCCCTAAAGGCTCTAAATGCAGTGCCTCTAAATAATCTCAAGGCTTTAAAGCTGAGCTGTTCTGATGCAGCATTCAGCAGCTAAAGCTTTCCACTTGAGCTGTCATCTTTGTGTGTGGAGTGGCAGCTGCAGCTGATAAGACTCAACATTTTATGTGACAAAAGCTGCGCTTCTGGGAAGAAGAACCACCCCAAAAGATGCTTCTTGGCAATGGCACACGTTGATCTCTATGAACAAGCCAGGTTTGTGCATGGGCTTGGATGAACTTCGGCCACCTCAGCTCCAACCTGCCAGGGATGAGCTGCACACTTTGCTTTGTCAAAATTCTGAACCTGAGTTACACTGCTGTGACCAAAACCATAGGGTTTAAATAGAAGATTGTTCCATTTGTAAATTATTTGTGTCCCAGCTGGTTACAAGTTGGTGAAAAATTACCTTAAGAAGTGCTCCATCCTAGAACCTTTGCTAGATGTCCAGTGTATATTTTTGTATGTATATATATTTTTTAAAACACGCAATATTATGTTAACCACCTCATGACAAATTCATTCTGGGAAAAGGAAGAGAAATTACATGGAAGGGAAAACTGGAGTTAATATTTTTGGTGGCTTCTGTTTGTGTTTATGTTCCCATCCCCTATGGACTTTACTTAGTGCCTTGAGAAACCTTTTATCGAGCCAGAAGAATGCCAGCCCCAGCGGGTTATGGTGGGGTTTACGTTTTTGATTCAGACTCTCATGCTGATTCAAATTACTTTCTATCAGACATCAAAGAAACCTCCAAAATTTGGCATCTTCAAATTACTGTGCTATTCCTGGGTGTTGTTTATTATCATTAAACCCTCAAAGGCTCCAGATTCAATTAGCTGTTTCATTTTATAACAGCCTTTAGCATCCATGTATTCACGCATGAATCCATCCCTCCCTCCTTGTAGATTCTGAGGGCTATTTTCAACAAAGCTCCCTCCCTCTAAAGCTTGTACCCTCAATGGCCCAAATTGACATGGTTTTCCACAAGGAAAATTCCACAGAGGATGTTAAGGGTTTTTTCTAGTCACTAGACCCCACATAGTTCAAATGGAATCTCAATCTCTCCCTAGAAGACAGATTGCCTTAAAGACCATTTATTTTGCTTGACTTTTGGTTATAAAAAAATCGGGTAGTTTAAATAACCAAATTGCTTAAATTCCCTGTGATTATAGTGAAGAGATACTGGCATCAGTACTGAGCAATTAATTCCTTTCAAGATTAGATATCTGAGATATTTAGGATGGATTGCCTGTAGAGGCGCTACATTCTCTGTGTTGGCTATAGATAATTACCTTTGGTGATGAACTTTCATATGGATAAAATTAGATGATGTGATGATAGAATGACCTTGCACAGGGATGCCAATTTCAAAAGCCTATGAGCATTTGGTTGTACAAACAATGAGATATAAACATGAGACTTTGGTAATAACACTGGTATTTACATATTTCACATTTTTCAGGCCACTTGAAAACACCGAATAATTGCTGAGTTCTGAAGGTTTTGTGCTGGTTTTTTTTTTTTTTTTTTAAATCTCATCAGATGAAATAGACTGAATCCAGCTGCTACCTCTCCAGGCCCACATTATCTATATATGTCCAGATTTTCATGCCTGAGACAAAGGAGTGTTAAAGCACAGGATGGCAAACCCTCAAGACATATAGAGTTTTGAAGAAGATCTACATATTTTTCAAAAAAATTAGCATTCAGAAAGCACCACAAAGGCTTTGATGGTCTCCATTTTTTTGTTTTCTTCAAAAAACATAGTAGAACAGTGAGATTTAAAAACAGAGGAATTTAGACAGTACATTAAAAATGAAGTGGTTTGAATGTAAGTGCCCTCCTTGCTCATTGTGCCATCTCCTTCCTTTCCCCTTTTTTATTAATAAATAATATCTGGCTTTGTGGCAAGTAATTCTTCCAATGAACTCCACACAATCCCCTCAAGCTCAAAGATCCATAAATGCACCATTCTCATTGTTGGAGAGAAGAAGATAGGAATCCCATTTCATGTCAAGCTTATAGAGCACTCGCTGCACCCCAGGTCATTTCAAAAATCTGACCCTTTAACATTATTGAACTTTAGAATATTATTTTCCTAATCTCACCTGGCAATAGATGCTAATTGCTTATCTTCTCCTGCCAATGACTATTGAATTCAAATGAAAATAGTAACAGTATAGAATACCCGTATAATGGTTAAAAAAGTGGTCATGGTGCAAAACAGTCTTGCTTATCTAAAATGCAAATTCAGACATTCCAGGGAATCCCATCAATATGGAATTTCAGAAAAACTTAAGAGGAAACTTAGTGCTTGTCCCAGAGCTACCTGAGCTATAACCAAACTATAAGGAAAGAGCAAGTGAATGAAAAGGTGAAAGCATCTTCACATAACCACAGGTACTAGGATTTTTCTCTAGCTGGGATAAATTTCCTTTGGAAGGCTTCCACACCAAGAAACTTGTGAAACCCCTGTCTGCTCCTGAAGCACAGACCAAAAGAAGTGTCAAAGACTTCACTATATTTAGCAGGATTTGTTAGCCTATATTTCCTGGTCCCAGTTCAGACACATATTTGGCTTTGTGATGAATTGAAATGATGTGAACTGCATGGCATTTGATCTAAGACAGAGGATGTGATGGATGCAGGGGTATCAAATATTCTATGACAGATGTGAAGCATCTGACTGGGAGAGAAAGCTGTTCCATATCACAAAGAAAGGAAGTTTTTGCATTATTTTTCATTAAATGTTGTCATGGTTTAACTCCAGATGGCAACTACATACCACGCAGCCAGTCTCTGCTCCACCTCCAGGGGGATGAGAACAATTGGAAAAACAGGTAAAATCTGTGAGTTCAGATAAGAAGTTTAAAATTTAAATTAAAAAAGAATATTAATAACAGCAATATATTATTGAAACAGCAAAATAATAATCATTATGACAATAAAAATAAATTAAAATAAAATAAAATAAAATAAAATAAAATAAAATAAAATAAAATAAAATAAAATAAAATAAAATAA